>JAHSPW020000014.1:9508908-9786408 GCA_019985065.2 Arctostaphylos glauca
GGTGTTACAATCTCAACAACTAAATTGTATATGTAAGAGCATCCGCACCAGTTTCCCTATTATTTTCTCCAAATTAGAAAGAAAATCTCACTTTTCTATTTTAAGGAGTAATATTTTGTAATGTCTCATGCATCAGACTCTCTATTTTATCCCTATTTTATTAAAATATTCATTTTTTCCATTTTATATTTACTTTAAATGTTATAAGGGAGGAGAAAAAAATTAAAAAAAATGTTACGAGTGAATAGTGACACCCTAAAACTAGGGAGTCACTATTTATTTTGGAGAATAGGAAGAAAGGATAGAGAGGCTGGTGTGGGGATTGTTTAAAAAATTTATTCCTTAAATTAGGGAAGGAGGGAGTTTGGGGAGGTTGATGTGGATGCACTAAACGAGGGTGAAAAAGATCCGTTGTTATTGGAGCACTGTAAGTTTTGTCGTACTCTCATTTATGACTCATTTTGAACTCAAAAGTGATTCAAGTCATCAAATTTGTTGGTTATGCCAAAAGTTAGAGTAATCAATTTTTTGTGGAAATATGATTGAGACTTATTTGTCTTGAAATATCTTAAATTCATATCAATTTTCAAATTTTTTTGGAATGAACATCTCTGGTTCATCTTATTTTCCTTATCCAATTAGTGTAATGTTTAAAACATCCAAAAAAAAAAACTAGACGAACTAAATAAATTAACGAATCAAATATTCAAACCTGAATTTACATGGGACCCAGAAGTTACCATTCCCTACACCTGTCAAATACAAATAGCACATCAATGGTAGTGACACGTGTGGTCTCACACGCATTTTTGAAAAATCCCACAAAAGGACAGCCGACGCCCAGTCACAACTTGGATAGTTACCTAATAGACGGGCCAATGCTACGTGTAAAAGCAATTCAACTTTTCTTTTGAACTATATTTTGTTTTTTAGTTAAATTTTTTAATTCTGCATCAAATTTTTAAATATTATAGTTCGTCTCGATTTTTTTTAAAAGTAAAAAAATATGAAAATATAAATTTAAAATTTTTAGAAAAAGTAAAAATAATTGAAAATATGTTTATATTAAATTACTTTCATCTTTAGTAAAATTCTTTTTTTATTTTATTTTTGAGTATAATTTTTTACTTTTTAAATTATTCTCGTCAAGACGAATCAATAATTAAAATATAAACGAGCCTAGATTAGCTCGGCTCGGCACTCAATCACTCAACGCTTTATTACTTTTGTTAGTCATTCACTATTCAATCACTCAGCAACAACCTGCTCAATCAAATAGCCTCTAGATGCGCAACATGATAGTATTACTCATGACCGATCGACTGTTCGGCTATAGTCCATTCCGCTCAATCAGGGTGCCTCCTGCTCGGTCTTAGGGAGCCAATTGCAAAACCTGGTCGGTAAGATCCAACAGGTAGCGCCTTCGAGCGTTCGAAATTTTGGAAATAGAACACTCATTTAATGACCTGCTCCTCTTAACATGAAAAGAGGAGCGTGATCTGTGGTCACAAACTCGTTTAGAATCCATCCACCCCCCACTCTACTTAAGGGGTCACAAGCCAAGGATCACGTATGTTTCCACATTTACTATTGATACTTTTCAGCATACATCATCTCACAATCGATTACTAACTTGATTGTCAAATGATTCCTGGTCAGCAAACTACCTCTAATAATCAATATTCGCAAAAGAATTTTAAATTAGATATGGGATCAAATCCATAATCGATCTCCTTTGTTAAAATTTAGAACTTCGGAGCAGTGGTAGTCATCTGCCAATTGAGAGCCTTAAAAAAGCTCAGTTATGGGATTCGATTTCCACTCAATTGTAATTAATTTGTGTCAGTTCATGAGAGACTTTACTCTAATTTTAATTAGGTCACGGCTAATAGATGGTGAAATTGGTACTCTCGGAACTTTTGTCACTGACTCTTTATCATCAAGTCACCAACTTCATTGATTTTTCGACACTAGGAAGACATAAATCCTGTATAGGATCTTATGACTTTACGGATCAAGCCTGTATGTTTTGTAAACGGTCGCCCAAATTAATCGAGCCTAAGGTTGGTTGAACCTACAAGACATTGAGTCATGGCACAAATAGGTCCGCATTAGATAAGGTATGGGTTAGACAGAAGATTTACACCATTTGCTCATCATGGTGGGTCTTCCCCGTCCACTCCGCCCAAAGTCGGGCCGGTTGCACGATGTGTGTGACTTTGGGCGCACATCCAATGTGCGGGCTAGGTCAATCGAAAAGCGATTGACGTGACCACAGTACAACTCAACCTCTATGACTACTTGGAGATGCTAGGTGGCTCGACAAGGCTACAGAGAGTGCGACTTGACACTCGGTGCGTCATGCATAACATCAGAGATGAAGATGTTACTTCTGACGTTATCGTGCATGTGCCTAGCATATGCTGAATTGGGGACAAGTACAATTCACTATATATATTTATATAAGTACAATTCACTATATATGTAAGATAACTGAAACACTTCATGCAAGATATGTTCTATAAAATCACTCTCAAGTGCTTTCCGTTAGAATTGACTTGTTCAAAATTTAACTTTAGCATCATAGTGTCCTCTAGCCAGTTAACACTAGCTAACCAGTTGTTCATCTTGTAGTTTAAAGCAAGTGAGTTCAAACAACCTTGAGAAGAATTCACTAAATTTGGTACCCTACATGGCCAGATGTAGAAAAAAGAATAGCAAAATTTTTCCCTCAACCAATAAAATCGGATGATCAATTTCTTTGTCAAGGCAATCAAATTATGCCAATAAAACAGTCAAAAATGAAATGATTCCAACCTAATTGGAGCTGTTGGATCGCCACATGTACAGGTAGATTTGGCATTTTCTCGGTGATAATAATAGAGCCGTTTAAACTACCTCGATTTTATGGTATTTGGTCAAGGGGGATTACCACGTATGCATATGAACGAAGCAAAGTGCATGATTCTTCATAAGGATAAGGAGATAAAAGGTGGATATGCTTTGGGGCCTTTCGAGAAAATACCTAAATAAATACAAGGGGGGGGGAGAGAAATAATAGTCGAACAAGAAATTGGATGTGCAAGATCATACCCTCCACACTAAGTGTGGGATCCACCATGTACACATATATCATGTTCAATGTGGGACCCATATTTATTAGGAGTCTCCACTTGGATTGTTGCCTAACATGACCATTCAAAATTCAATACAAAGCCTGAAGTTAACCTTAAAAAGTGGCAGCATATTTCATAGAATATAACTAATTGTTCATTAATGCTCCCTACAAATCATCAAGCATATTCCTAACAAATCACGTAACAATAAATATTGTGGTTGAAATATTTATAATTATTTTTGTTGTGACCCACATATATAACATGTGTTGAGTCTCGTAAATTAGATGATGTTTTGTAGTGTCTAAATAATAATGGGTTTATTTTCCAAATAAGATCAAAGCTATAATCTATTCCAAGTGTTGTTATATAATCCATGGCCATTTACATTAGCCATCTCCTCACAAGTCACATCCAAATGTCCAAAATTAAAATTAGTCCACATTCCTAATCCAATCCCATATTCTACCTAACTAAACATATATTCTCACAAAAGTTAGCTCTATCAAACTAAACATAGAATATAGTTACTCAAACAACGCGATCCATGCTCGCCGAAGCAGGTGAAGTTGTAGACGAAGATCGTTGGAGGCGCAGGTGCTGGTCAGAGGCAAAGGCATCATAGAGTTGAGGTTGATGGTTGAAGGTGTTGTAGTTTTTTTTTTTTTTTTGGGTAATCTTATCATTTCTGTCTTATTCCACGAGAAAAAAATTGTAATATCACATCCTTTTTAATATTGTATATCCCTCTTCCTCGAGGATATAATATTTTTCCGAATGTTTAGTCCAAAATCTGATAAACAAAATAATTTGTTTGGATGGACGATTTCACCCTCAGAGCATGGACAAATAGAAACTGGGTTACATGTCGGCCAGCCATTCAGAGTTTCCAGCTATCCAATAATATCCTGACAAGTAGCAGTCTGGTAATGCTATTCATTCCGACAAGGCCAAAGCATCTCCGGCTTCGTGTAAAAACAAAAGGGCGCCATATGCCATGCCCCAATGGGATTAATTATTCAGTGATTTTGGAACTAGTCCAATTTTTTTATCATACATGTGAGATAATACACTTAGGGCCCGTTTGGATGGGGTATTATTTTCAGGGGGATAATTTTTGGAGGGGGTATAAGATAAGAGGGGGTATTATTTTTGAAGGGATGACCCACATTGATGTGATATTTATAGAGGGGTATAAAAAAGTAGATGGTTTGGATGAGGGATTAAACAAGGGGATAAAGGGGGATAAGAGTGGGTGGATAAGGAAAAAAACTGTTGCTCGTTTGGATGGGGGAAAAAAGAAGGGGGATAATTTTTGGAGGAGGTAAAAAGATCGACGTGACATGTTTAGGATGGTTTGAGAGCAAAAAATGCAGGGGGATAATTTTTCACCTCTCCAAAAATAATCCCCCGAAGAGGGATAAAAGGGAATAATTTTTTGGAAGGGGGGGGGTACCCAAAAATTATCCCCCGGAGAGGGATAAAGAGGGGAGGGGGTATTGATAATACCCCTTCTTCCTCATTACAAATACAAAATAACCTTATCCCCCTATTTTATTCTCCATCAAAATCAAGTACTATTTTATCTCCCTTTTTTAATACTTCATCCAAACTATCTATTTTTTATTACCCCCTCTATAAATATCACATCAATGTGGGCCAACCCTTTAAAAATAATACCCCCTCTTATCTTATCCCCCTCAATAACTTATCCCCCTAAAAATATGGTCCATTTGGACTGCGATATTTATTGAAATTTTTTTCGTCCTTATTTGAAATTTTTTTGTAATTTTTTATTTTTCATCAATTTTTTTTGATTTATTGATTCATCTCGACAAGAGCTTTCAGAAAAGTTATCAATCATCGGCTAAATTTGAAAAAAGTTCAGAAAAGACAAAAATAAATAAAAAAATAGAGTTTTTTGTACTTATTCGTCGTCTTTAGTGACTTTTTTTAAATTTTTGGACATAATTTTATACTCATTAGATTCCTTTCATCAAGACGGACTAATAAACTACAAAATATTGAGATTTAAACAACAAATGCAAAAAAATAAATAAAGACAAAAATAACAAATAAATAAAAACTATAGCCCAAATGGGGCCTATAATCCCTTATCCAATCAGCCCCTCAAATGACTATTTTTGAATAATTTAAGGGTTTTTTAACTTTGTTTTACCAATTAACAAAAAAAAGAAAAAATAACAACAAAATATAAATCAACAATAAAAAATTTAGTTAAAAAGAAAAAATATATAATTTAGCTGCGTAAATTTAGTTAACAATAAAAAAGAGAAAAAGAAAAAAAATTAGTTAACAATAAAAAAGAGAAAAATATAATTTTGGAAGGGGGTGAAAATCTAAGAAGGGGTAATAATTTTTGGAGGGGAATAAGAGGGGGTAATAATTTTTAGAGGGGGGCTTTTTCCCCATCCAAATGGAGGACTATTCTTTGCCAGGGGTCTTAATTTTTTAAGAGGGGATAAGCCCCCATCCAGACGGGCCCTTAATTTTAAATTTAATATTAATATGCGATGAAAAAAATATTAGGATTCGATGTGTTAGTGTCCCGAAGGCCGAAACCATCCGATAACTTTTCGCACCAATAGTCACTGTGGGCATTATGGAGGAATTTGACTCCTACGTCGGCGGGGCTTGCCATTCACCATACAGAAACTCTGTGATGCTTGGAAGAGGTACATTTTAAGGCATACACGTGGTGGCCGTTAGAACATACAATGTTGTACAACTCTACAGGGGAAAAGTTCACTCTAGGGGTGAAATCAGTTCGGTCCGGTTGATTTTTCTGGCAATGACGGATGCCGGCGGAACCGACCCGACCGAAAAAATGGTAAACCGAAGTCGGTTCGGGGATGTTCGGTCGGGTCGGTTTTTTCAGTTTTTTCGGGATTTTCGGGTTGAGCTTAAATTTGGACAGGTAATGATTTTGGGCCATACAAAAAACAATAAAATAAAATTTTAGTCATGAAAATAAATTTTTAATGATAATTTTGGCCCAATTTTAAATCAACATTACATAAATCCAACACAAGTGCGGTTCGGTCCATCGGTTCGGTTCGGTCTCCTTATTTGTCGGTTTGGTTCGGTTCGGTCCGGATTGAATCTAGAAAAACCGACCCCGAACCGAAAACCGAATATTTTCTAATTGTCGGACGGAAACCGACCGAATGGATGACCAGACCGACCGCAGACCGAAAATTCCGGTCGGTTTTTGTCGTTTTTTTCGGTCCGTCGATTTTTTGTTTCACCCCTAGTTCACTCGTCCTGAAAAATTCAAACTTATCAGATGCCGAAAAGATTTCACTGGTACATTCGTTTGGTTATTTTTTAAAAAAATTTAGAAAAATTTTCTGAACTTATTTAGAAATTTTTTTTTCTAAATATTTTTATTTTTTTCCAAACAACATTCATTTCTCTATAAAAGAAGAGAGAGAGAAAATCTCAAAAATATCGAAAAAATTTAACTCTCAAATTTTTTCTAAAACACTTATATCAAACAATATCTTAAATTTTTTTTCTCAAAAATCGTTTCAGAAACACTCAACCGAACACACCTTAAGATTAGATTTATTTGAATATATAGCCTTTTAATTTTAAATAAATTATAACCTTAATTTTAAATTAAAAAATACATACTTTTAAAATTAAATAAATCATAACCTTGATTTTAAATTCAAAAATATGTTTTGAATTTGAGATTGTAACACTATTCTTTGTTCAAGTGAATACAGGTGAGGTCAAGCGTTTTAATATATCAACTCGATCATGTTTTTATTTGTGTTATTTTGCGTAATATAATATAGTGATGTTGTTACTTGTGTTATTTTACATAAATTATATAGTGGTGTTAGTGGATTTAGAGAGACCGTAGTGCAGTTTCTTGTAGTGCGTCCAAAATGATATAGTTTTGTTCATTTTGCCTTCAAAACTACATTGTTTTGATCCACGTATATTTTGATAACAATTCGCGCAATAAATTAAAACGATATAATTTTGAAAACAAAACGAATAAAATTAGGTTATTTTATTCGTACTACACATGTACTACAGAAAACTGCAATACAACTTTTTCATATCGAATGTCAGTGATGGAACTTCCAACTAATCTTAAGAGCATCTCTATAAATTGGACTAAAAAATCTATAGCCAAATCCATTTTTCTTATTTTGCTAAAGTATTGTTTTGCCAAGTTTCATCCAATAGCTCCAAACTTGTAGGTTTTGACAACTATCTCATCTAGCCGTTTGATCAAAATTTTTATTTTCCAGCCGTTAAAACACTCGCACACAATCACGACCTTTGGATCTCCCCCACCTAATCAGGACACCGTTAGATCATCGCCGTGGGCATTGATTGGATCAGACGTAGACCCCTGCCATTGAATCAAAAGAGAATTGTCTGGAACACCAGTGAAGTGTCACATTTTGGAAGGAAAAGTTAAACGTTTTGAAGCGTAAAGTATGGATCATCCTACAATACTGAAAATTGTGCTAGGCAATTTCAATTTTGTATTCAAAATTACTTTTGATAGTTTAAGAGAAGCACCCATAACCCAACTTTAAAATTTTAAAATTTTCATTTATTTTTTGTAACTCTTCAAATTTTGAAAACATTAATAAAAGAATAAATTAACCAAACTTCAAAATATTTCATTTATAAGACCAAAAAAAAGTACAAATTTGCTCTTACAAAAATATGAAATACCAAGATAAAGTTATTTTCAAAGAGGACAACCCATCAAAGCCTTTACAAGGGGATTTAAGAGCTCTAAACATATATTAAGTAAATCAAGACTCAACAGTGTCGTCATCGGCGTTGATGTCACAAATGACCGAGTACTCTGTATCGGCTCCTTTGTCTTTGGTACCTGGTGTAAAATGTCAGTGTATAAGAATTGCGCCATGAGTTATGAGGCTCAACAAGTTACCCACACTTAATCTCATTTTATGGAGCTTATGTTCTATGATACATTTGATGGATTATAATGAGGCAATTATCAACAATGCTTGTGACGATCCGGACTTGAGAATTATTGACGTGTCAACTATCACGTGCTTATGTTGTCGACGTCTCGATTGTGATAGACAATAGTTTTAACATGCTTTAATGGATACTGTGGAACGATTTGGCGCTCCATTTGTAGAGACAACGTACTCTAACATGCTACTGAGAAATGTGATGGACTCGAAAATTACTCTCGAACTCTTGATATTATCTCAGTTATCAATTTCAATTGTATTTTATTTTCACACTTATGTGTTACTGTTTTTTGTATAAATGAACATCAATTATTTTGTCATACACATAAATTGAACTTTACGGGTAAGATTAATTATTGACCCTCATAACTCATAGTGCAATTTTTTTGCCCCTTACATTTTACGCTAGGTACTGAAGATTGACACAAGAAGCTTGAGTTTTTGATCACCGATGATATCAATCTCGAGGAAGGTCTAATTGCACTGTGATTTACTTATGCTAGGTCTTTAGGGCTTTGTAATTCCCTTTCAAAATGTATTTTCTTTTATTTTAATAGTTTATAATTTTGAACTCGTATTTTATCATTTATAAAATGAAATTTGGCTTGTGATTTAGTTATTTCTCTTTAATTAACATTTTTTAAATTTGAGAAATTACAAAATATATTACTTGGGATTTCAAATAAGACATGCGAAGTCAAATATTAAAATATATCTCTAACAATATTTTACTTGCAATATCACAATCTGAACCATCAACCTTATCTTAATTGTTAATGAGTCCATCTTCCTTTATACAATAAAGATACATGTCACATTGTCACTAAATCGCTTATTGACACCTGAAATGTTGCATTTCAACATTTTTAAGCATAAAACTAGTGTGAAGTCAAGTTATGCCGATATTACAAATTTGCCATGTGAATCAGTTGACCATGCAATAACACGAGCATTAATAATCACAATTCATTTCATAAAACACGATTGAAACCTTAAGACATTAACAGTGGCATTTCACATTAACCACTTAGTTCAATTTCAGTAATTTTGATATTTAAGCATTCAGTCTAACGGAAGCCAATTATATGGGTAGGCGCCCTCCCTTACATCATTGCGTTACATGGTATGTCATCATCTATTTCACCACATTGGCCATGGTCGGTTCCCTTATTCCATCACTTCGCTATATTCTAACCTGTAGCGGTTGGAACACTGTTAGATTTTTATAAACATATTTTATGACATGTTCTTTGATGAAATCATGGCATTGCAAGATAAACAAATCTTCATGTAAACATAAAACTTTCATGATTGCAAAATAATCAACCTTTGTTAAAACATCTCATGCTTAACATATCGTTATAATTTCGCATGTAAGAAAGACAGAACAAGACTCGCCTCGGGATTAGGCCACGTGGCGTCTAGTCAATGCATCACATCTGTTTCCTTGACCTCTACATAATGTCAAAAATATCATACTAAGTATCAAGACTCAATCGCCAAATCATGGACTAAGCCTAGGCTTGAATTGCAGAACTCCAATATTTAGCCTTCTCCATTTACGAGAGGTTCGGCTTCACACCTGTCCTCATCAAATTTAAGGTCTACTATCGTTCTATGGTCAAAGTACATAACCTCGAGTGACCATAGAGTCAAGTTAAAGGTTCCGGGGTCCAAAATTGTAAAAGGGTAAAACTTGCCAATTTATCTAAAATTTACCTCCACGAAGATCAATGCAAAACCCTAATCAATATAAATTCAAAGTTCACCAAATTTAACAATATACTAGTTTAAAATGTTAGGATTATGTAGTACGAAGACCACGAGGCTCAAAATAGCCTCTAAATAGGTAACATCTTGTTGGTACAAAACTAGTCCATAATGGACACATCTTACTGAAATCTCAATTTAAGAAATTATAGATATCCAATTGAGTTGGTTCCAATTGGATATGAAAGATAACACATTAAATTATATTCATACCAAATTTGAGGTCAATTAGAGGTCTGTAGTATCCTGAAGACCAATACAAATTCGAGTCCAAGACTATGCCAAATTGATTAGCCATCCGACTACAGAGCCGGTTAATCGGATCTGGGACCAAACCTACCTAAAAACGATATAAAGGTCTGGGTTTCTCCATTCTTAACCACTCAAATTCTAATTATCATCTAATACTTCAAAATTGGTACACTCTATGACCCTTAGCTGCTGCTAACTTTCAAGATTAGGAGACCAATTTCTTACCTTTAAGTGTGGGAACTCAACTTCTAAGGGTGTTGCAATGTCTGTCCTCTTCTTCTCCAGACCTTACTTATGTTGTTCTCCTTCTCTCTCTAACTCCCTAAATTTTGCAGAACTCTACACTCGTTAAGCTTTCAAAATGGTTGAATATAAAATGTGTTAGGAAATTAAATGAACCTTCAATCCACGTCCCTACGGATCTTGGGAACAATGAATTACCAAACGAAAAGTAAAACAATCACACATGCATAACAATCTCCTACTTGAAGATAATCGAAGCATCAACGAACAACCCAAATATAAATCCGAAACTCCTCAACCATCGTGGACATAGTTATCAAACCTCTCTTACTATGACTCCAGGCCTAACATCTTTTCAAGAATAAAGGCCAACTGAAGTTGAGCACAACTTCAGTTTATCAACTATAACTGCCTTGGTCAACATATTTTGAGAATTTTTGCTCCCCAAAATCTTCTTTAGCAACAAATCTCCATCCTCCAAAAGCGAATCAATAAAGTGGTATCTTAAATCAATGTGCTTCGTCTTGGCAAGGTAAATAGCACTCTAGCTATCACTGAAAAGAACACTGTTCTCCTGCTTCAAACCCAACTGCTCCAAGAAGTCCTTCAACCAAATCATCTCTTTTGCAGTCTTAGTCACGGCCACATATTCAGTTTCTGTCGTGGATAATGTCACTAATTTCTATAGACGTGAAACCCAACTCACTGTTGTTAAACCAATCGTATAGATGTAGCCTGTGGTGCTTTGCTGCGTATCCTGATCACCGGCAAAATCTACATCCACATATCCCTTAACTGTCAACTTCTCTCTCCCAAAACAAAGTGACAAATGAGTGAAATCTTTCAAGTATTGCATGATCATTTTACTGCTTTTCAATGCCACTTTCTTGAATTGCTAGCAAACCTACTCACAACTCCAACTAAATGGGCAATATCTGATCTCGTGCTCACCGTCGCATACATCAGGCTACTAATGGTCGAGGCATATAGAACCTTTGCTATATACTCTTTTTTTGCATCTGTCTTGAGTGATTGCCCTTGAAAAAGTTTGAAATGACTTTCTAAGGGTGTGCTAATTGCCTTAACACTTTACATATTGAACCTTTTCAGAACACGTTCAATATATTCAATTTGACTCAACCGCAAGGTTCCCTGAACCCTATCCTTATTGATTCTCATATCAAGTATCTGCTTAGCTGCATCCAATTCTTTCATAACAAACTCCTTTGCTAACTGTTGTTTCAATCTGTTGATCTTCTTAACACGGGAATCTATTATAAGCATATCATCTACGTAGAGTAATAAAACAATATAGTTAGACTCAAACCTCTTGAAGTAACAACAGTGATCTGCGTTGCACCTTGTTTAACCACTACGCTGCATGAAACCATCAAACATTCTATTCCACTGTCTTGGAGCTTGTTTCAAACCATGTAGACTTTCTATTAATATATAAATACATACAGTATATCAACACATATATGTATGCATGCATAACAAAAAGTATACACGCGGAATAAAATGCTCAAATTATTATATTAAATCAATTAAAAATTACGGGTCATTACAACTTACATGATTACGCATGGCTCTACGTGCTCTGATAATTCCTAACACATTTACATCCAAATGTGAACGAAATATTTATTTTCCTAGACTTTATCTTTTTTCTAAAAGGATAAGTCTTTGGTTCTAAAAAACTTTTCAAGAAAAATTTTCAGAATTTAAAATGAATGAACTAGATTTACTTGACTTTGTAGACTTCTAAATCTCAATAAATTTTAACCTTTGATTTCGAATTCGAAAATTTTGTGGGGAATTTTTTTTTGGGAGAATAACACTCTTAGAGCATCCACATTAGCTTCCATTTCACTCCTCATTCCTTATTTTGAGGAATACCAAATACCACAACCCCCTGAACAAATACCAAATTCTTCTCCTGAAATTTAAAAAATATCACTCCCTTTCTCTCTCACTTTTCTTTTCCTCTAAATTACAAAAATAACACTCCCTTCCCCGTTCCAAATTACAAAAATACCATTCTCTTCTAGTTCACTCTTTTCTATTGCATTTTAAAAATAAAAATGTATGATTAAAAATAAAAATAACATCTGTTAGATTCTTAAAATTCAGCATAAATACCAAGACCATCACTGTTTATCTGTTATTATCTTCAAAATTGCTACCGACTACAAACCCACATTCTTTAGTTTTATCAACTCAAAATTATAGAGCAATAAATTTTAAGGTGTTCAAAGAGGTTCGAAACAAAATAAAAAAATTCTATGCAAGAACACTTATTTTTTTACCCTTATATTCGTACAAAAAATGGGTGGAAACAAAAAATAAAGAATAAAAAAATTCATGTACCACGGAACACTTAAATATTCTCTCTTAAATTTTTAAATACCATGGAACACTTAAAAAAATAAAAATAAAAATAATCTTTTTTATTAGAATTATATTTTTTCCTAATTTTGTTAGATATAATTCTGATTAGATACAGATGAGGAGTTCGTGGTCAATCCAACTTAAATGAAAAGACGATCTAATTTCGGTTTTGAAAAAGAATTTGAATCCTAAAAGAATTGGAAAGATTAAGTCGTAGGGTCTATAAATAAAAGTCCACGTTCATCGCATCAAGATACAACATTATACTGCATATATTTGAGATAAATAATTCGGCATGTTTTACTCACTTGCTATTGAGATCTCCTCCGGTTGAGGTCCAGGTGCACCGAGAAATTACTAATGCCCGTATTGGCCAATATTTCGTGCAAGTTTTCTTGAGACCTCATTACTCTATATCACCCATCTCATTATGGTGGTGGCAAAATGTATTGGATGAAGCTAAAGGATGAACAACTCGTTATACAATACGTCTTAACTTGTAGTATGAAGTAATGAGTGTAAGAAATATTGCTTAAAATTTGTATTATTATTTTCTGCATAATTCACAATTGTATTAATAGTTGAATTACTAATTAATTTATGAAAATGTTAATTGTAAAAAAAAAGTATGTAACATTTATTTAACTTTTTATTTTGTTAAATGTAGCTTTAAAGTACTGATTATTCGATTGAAGTATAAAAAGATTAACACGTCACATAATATAATTACGACAATTATAAATAAAATTATAAATTATTTTAAATGTAATACAAACATTAAATAAAAAATTACTTTTTAATTTTTGATTTAAATATAAAAATAGCGTGGTTTTCTTGCATTAACGAAGTATTTATATTTTTTCGCATTAAGAAACACTTATATATTTCATCCTTATTTTCAAACCAAAAAAAGGGTGAAAAAAATAATTAAATACCACGGAATACTTAAATATTTTTAAAAAACACTTAATTATTCGCCCTTAAATTTTTAAGTACCACAAAACACTTAAAAGAATAAAAAAAATAATTTTTTTTCAATAATCAAGTCTACGGTTGATCTTTAAATATTATTTTTAGTCAATAGAATTTTTAATACTTTTTAAAAATAAAGCTAATACTAAGTTTTCTCCCTAAAATCAAGTTCTTAAAATAAGGAGTACCAATGTTGTAAAAAATAACAAGAGAAATAATTTTTTGATTTTTAGAAGCCACACCCTCCTCTCGATTTTTTTGCGGGATGGGTGAAAAATAACTCTCCCTTATATTCGTAGAGTCACTGTAATCTCCTTAATACTTATTTT
Organism: Arctostaphylos glauca; assembly: GCA_019985065.2. Taxonomy (NCBI): domain Eukaryota; kingdom Viridiplantae; phylum Streptophyta; class Magnoliopsida; order Ericales; family Ericaceae; genus Arctostaphylos; species Arctostaphylos glauca. Next base: position 9,522,982 of record JAHSPW020000014.1, read on the forward strand.
TTATTTTTTCTTCTCATTTTTTTGAGTTGAGTATGAAAGAAAAAAATATTTTAATAAAATAGAGAGTCTGATACATGAGATATTATAAAATATAACTCTCTAAAATAGAAAAGTAAATTTTTTTCTTAATTTGGTTTAAAAAATAGAGAAATTGATGTGCTCTTAAAGTATCTACATTAGTTTCTCTTGAATCTTTCTTCTTTATTTTGAAGAGTAGGTTTTTTAGATATGTTTCACATCAGTTTTTCCTAATTTTCTTTTTATTTTATGAATGTTATAGTGATTTTTTTATATTTGAAAAGTCATTGCATTCTATAGTCTTCTTATTTAGTAAATACAAAATTAAAATTGATCAATATATATCCTATTTGAGTCTGACACATAAATATTAAAAAATATAATTCTTTAAAGTAGAAAAAATAAAAATTTCTTTTTAATTTGATAAAAAAATAAAAAACCGGTGTGAATACTCTTAAGCACTCGTCGAAACACTCTATCCCGGGGTCCACGGCTAAGGGGAATCTTCTGTAACTGACGTAACCTTCTGGGCCGGGTTCTCCGTCCCCATCGATCCCCGCCCCTTCCCTCCATCCCACCCTTAGCCCCTCGCTCAAATCTTCTATAAATAAGCATACAACGGTACCTAACATAGGCTTGAAGACGCTCAGCATCTTCGGCTAATCCTCTTTTCTTCATTTTCAAAATAACTGAATCCCATTTCCCTAGTAACTCAACTCCAGAACACCATGGTCGGACCATCTCTCAACACCCACAACCTCTCTCTCAAACCCAACGCCGCCCCCATCACCACCATCAAGTTCCTCTGCAGCTACGGCGGCAAAATCCTCCCCCGTCACCCTGACGGCAAGCTCCGTTACCATGGCGGCCAAACCCGTGTTCTCGCCGTCGACCGCTCTATCTCCTTCGCCGGTCAGTCTAATTTACTTTCATTTTAGAGTACATGAATTACCATTCGTTTAGTTAAAACCTATCTTTGTACAAGTACCTGTATGGATGATTTTGTATGTGTGTAACTACAGAGCTATTGGTGAAATTGGGGGAGATGTGCGGTACCTCGGTGAGTCTGAGGTGTCAATTGCCGACGGAAGATCTAGACGCGTTGGTGTCGATCACCTCAGACGAAGATCTAGCTAATCTTATCGAGGAATATGATCGAGTTGCCTCAACCCAATCTTCTTCCAAAATCAGAGCGTTCCTTTCGCCGCCCAGATCAACCAAAAAAATCTCTCCTCCTCCTTCTGCCACCGCGTCCATCGCGTCGCCAAAACAGATCTACTCTATTGCTTCGTCTTCCAAATATCCAGATCGGTGTGTTCATCGGATAGTGAAGCCGGTAGCGTATCCCCCGTGTTATGATAAACTTGCCAGTGGAAAGATTCCTCCGTATCCGTACCACGCTTATCAGGGAAACCCTAGGCATGCCTACCTCGTCCACATCGGCAACCACTGGCAATAGCACTGCTTGATTTGGACATGGACTGAATCTGTCAGTGACGATCATAAGTTGAATACTAGTACAAAAATCGAGAAGAACAAGGATCTAATCCACTGAAGGAGGATGAAGATTTATAATTATGTAAAATGACTGTAAATTTCCATTAGGCTTGGTTTTTTTTAATCCGTGGCGTGAAATGAATGGAATTTGTCAGTCCAATTTTCAATTTGGATCGTGCATTCGTGATGGTGATTTCTGTAGTGTTGCCATTGTTGCAGAGCAATCGCTCTCTCTCCCCCCTCTCTCTCTCTCTCTCCGATTCCACGTCAGGACTCCGGTAATTGAGGCTAGTTCGTTACACCATGATAACGGACGATGCCTTTTTCTGTATTCCCGCCAGATTCTGCGTATGGCGTGCCACGTTAACCGCCATTTTTTTGATTGGTACCTCATCGCCTCACGCGTGTCCTGTTCTCTTTGAAGTTTGTGCGTGGCTCGTACAGGGTATCATCCAATCGTCTTCCTTCCCTTTTTCAGTCCATTGAATGTGTGTCAGTTCTTTTTCTCCCTTAAATCTTTTTTTTATATTTTTTTCTTACTGGTTTGCGTTGTCGTGATAATGCTTAGATACTACGAATTTACCATATTAACATCTCTCTGTGCATGTGGATGATATAATTCTGTTTAATGTTTTTGATTTTGCAGGTGATGGAAAATATTTAAGTATCTCCTCAGGATGGCTACATGTAAAAGAAATCTGGGGATAACAACTAGAACTTCGTGAGTATTTTTCACTAAACAAGTTAAAGAGTAATGTTAGGTACACATTCTTTGGTTTACGTCCACTTACAGCCTGTATATATGACACATGAACTCCACCTATTTAACTCTTAAAAGAAAATCAAAAATCAAAATCTCAAACATATAGGCAGGATGTGAGTGGGTGTAAACCAAAAAATGTGTACGTAAAATCATTATAAGGAAGTTAAACTAAGCGTGTGTGTGGCTACAATTATTTGGTGTTCATTTTTTTGGAATTTTGTCAAATTTGTGTGAAATGTTTTGAAAAATATAAGAAAAAATAGAGTTTCAAAAATTCATTAAAGATGATTTTATTTTATTTTTTTTAATTTTACAGTCTTGATTGTTTATCTTATTTCTATTTTTATTTTCAAAATTTCATTAAAGATTGAATATATTATGTATATATAGTTCTGCAAGCCTGATCGACTTAAGTCGGCAAATGTTGTTACTGTGTAATTTCTGAAACTCACGGAAATATCACGATATTGGTTCCTTATTTTTGTCTTGGAAGTATTTAATGGGGTGACGATATTTTGTCTTGTGGTGGAGCCGTATGGTGATGGTGATGATGGCGCAATTGACTTGTTTATTGGTTTTTTATGTGATGTTTTTGACCAGATCCGGTTAACCACTGCAACGGGGGGATGGACTTAGTGATGGTGGTTTTCCTTGATACCCCATGCGAAATAATGAAGAAAGCAATAAGATTGGATTTTATTGGAAGGAGGGGAGTGGGGGGGCCATTTTTGGTGTCATTGACACGGAGAGAGCTTTATCTGGTGAAAACTTGTAGACGGGGGAATCAAACATGGAGCCCCATATGGCCCATTACAGTTGTACATGATAATAATGGCCCATAAAAAGAAGAAAGTGAAAGAAAAACACACTCAAACTAAAATACAAAATCGAAATAAATAGAAGAAAAAGAGAAACGGAGTAAAGAGGATTTTAGCGGAGGAAATTAAAGCTCTCCACTCACGTAGCAGTCAGATATGGGATGAGATCATTTGTCATGGACTGGAGTGTGATTAAAAACACTAAACTTATATTTTTTTTAAAAAAAAGAATAGATTTGTTTAAGGTAAAGAAAAAAGTGGTTTAAGGATTGTGTTGGTCCACCCGGTGTTTGATATTTGACGGGGAAAAAAAGTATATATAGTGAGGCTCTGCATTCTATTTCATAGAGGGTAGGGACGTATGAGAGCACTCAACATGCATCTAGATAAAGCTGGTCACTTCATGGATCCCACTGCCATGTCCAACTGGCTTGGTAAATTAATTAGTAATTTTGATTCTATTAAAATTGTGGTGTTGTTCTAATCATGTCACCCAAAGTATATCATTGCTCCAAGCATTTCACTTAACGCTTGCAAAATTACCTCATGTATTTCATTCAAACGCAAAAAAAAAAAAAAAAATTTACTATAAAGATTGTGAAAAACTATTTCACTTTTGAATGAGAATCAATTTATGAATAATACTTAACGCGTCTATAATAAAAAATATTATTTCTATTTAATAAATTATTTGCATTTTTTCATAAATAAAAAAAACGTCGAGGGTGCTTTTAAATGGGTAGGACTTCAAATTTATCTTCTTATTAGAAAAAAATATTACATAATTTTAATTTAAATTTCATCATGGCTCTATTTGGTAAAATTTATTTTTTATCTCTATTTTTTTTATATTTGTTGTTTTAACCTCAATATTGTGATTTATTGGTCCGTCTTAATGAAATAAATCTAAAAATTATAAAATTACGTCCAAAAGTTAAAAAAAATATCACTAAAGACGACAAATAAGCTAATTTTTTTTTATCTATTTTTGTCTTTTTTGAATTTTTTTAAAATTTTATTCATTATTTATAACTTTACTGAAAGCTCTCGTCGAGATAAACCAATAAATCACAAAAAGTTGACGAAAAATAAAAAATTACAAAAAAATTCATATAAAGTCAAAAAAAAATTCAATAAATATCACTGGCCAAATGGATCCCATGTCAGTCAGGATTATTTTATTTCCCCGCATAAAACCTTGTAGCACTTTTAGTCATCAACCAAAGGGTTGTGATCCAAACACCAAACATATATTAAAGTCGATGAGAGATATAATTAGATGACCGAAACGCCGGGCCACATTTGGGAAAAAGGTTTATACAATTCGAATATGCCTAATTAAGATCCAAACTTTAAAGGATTTTGCTAGAGATACCGACCCCCCAGAACCGATCTGGTACAGATCTGAGCTGGCAAGGGATAAAATTAATTTTTTTAAATTTTTAACTTTTCAGTCTCTCTTTTCTCTCTCCTCCTCTCTTCTTCACATCCCAATGCCAACCTTTCAGCCCCTTTTTCTCTCTCCTCCCCTGTCACTTCTTAACATCCAAGCCAAGACCTTACGCCCCCAACATCGGTCGGTCCGACACCGGCACCGGCCGCACCTCTGTCCCCGACCACCGACGCAACACCCACCGACCGCCGCCAGCAGTAAAGACTTTTCTAAAAGCGCACTCTTACACTCTCTAAATGGTAAAGAGTTTTTATATATGTAAACGAAAGAGAATATGCTTACCTTACCCAAATAATCGCATAATATCAGACATAGAAACACGAATCTCGGCATTTTGATTTTCAGAAAGTATATCTCTTTCAAAAAAGTTGGTAAGCCATTCTCATTATTTGGGTTTTGGGTCTTTCTAGTTAGTGAGTAGAGATTTACTGATTTGAGGCATTTTGTGGTTTGTTGTTTTCGTCTAATTTAATGTTGTAGTTATGAGTTTTTCTTCTACTACAAAGCTTAACTGGATCGTCAGAAATTTGAGATTTCCCTCCCTTGTATGAGATTGAATTGCGCCCATTCTTTTTTCTTTGTATTGAGCAGATTTCCTCCAGAGTTTCTCCTCCATTGTATGGCATTGGATTGCGCCCATTCTTTTTTCTTTTTTTTGGGCAGATTTCCTCCTGTGTAGAGCTTCATCACTACCTTATGTCTTACCAAATTGGGCAGTTTGATGCGGATTATGTAGTATTTGGAAGACTAGACATGATTGAGTAAAAATGCCTATATCAAGCATGAATTTTACTGAAATTCTGCTCTGGTTTACATCGGGAGAGAGAGAGAGAGAGAGAGAGAGAGTGAGAGTTGTGGAGAAGAGTGGCGTTGTCGTCGTCGGCGTCGACGACAGCCGTCGGTATCTGTTGTGGTGGTGGTCGGAGACAGAGTTCTGGCCGGTGCCGAACCGACCAATGTTGGTGGCGTAAGGTCTTCTTCCTGCTTGGGTTGGATTGGGATGTGAAGAAGAGAGGAGGAGAGAGAAAAGAGGGACTGAAAAGTTAAAAATTTTAAAAAATTGATTTTATCCCTTGCCAGCTCAGATCTGTACCAGATCGGTTCTGGGGGGTCGGTATCTCTAGCAAAATCCCAAATTTAAGTGACCACCGAATCATTATCTCACTTGACAAACGTATACTAAACAAGGCCCCCATTAACTACAGGAGAGACTCTCTCTCTCTCTCTCTCTCTCTCTCTCTCTCTCATCTTATGAGCTCAAGTTGCGTAAATTGATTCTTATCATTTACTCCAGTCCCATTGAAAGAGACCGGGGGGCTCTGGTGCTGTTGAGACTCATCTCTATCTAAGATTCATACCGAGTCAAAAAAATATCATCCCAGTTATTCATTTTCTTCTTTCTGTTTAGCAGACACTTGATTGTAGAGATGACAATTTTATTTGATTTGTGAGTTCTAGAAATTTTTTGAAAGTCGGTTCGAATTTGGTGGTAAATTTTAAAAGAAATTTAGAGATCGGATTGGAGACATGCCCACGTACCTTCTCTCCGATCTTATAAAATATTTTTCATTTTCATTTTACCATATCTACTTGTCTGTACCACATTAGCTGTTAGATTTCATCAAGACACATTTATTTTATTCATAACAGAGCGTCTGATCAACCTAGTATTTAGAATGATTAAAATCTCAACAAACCAAATAAAATAAATGGTTCGCTTAATTTTTCTTGATTTTAAAATGGATCACAATTGAAAATATCATATCAACGATGAGACCACTAGCAAACGAACAAATATGCATTGTGTATTATATATAAGTGATCATTACAACGTTATCTTTAGTTTAGAGATAAAAAAGGGAGTGCTTTCAAGGTTATCCTGCTCCACAGGAGCAGATCTATAGTGTGTGAATTGTGATAATCCCTTGAAAGTAGACTAATTTATTGAGTATTTTCAGAATATTATGTCAAAACGTTCAATGAATTAGTGCAGCCGACATTGAGTTATTGAGAATACCACGAGAAAATAACGCATGATGTTAGAAATTCATGGTTTAATTCAATCTTGAAAATCGACTTGTAAGCAGGAGCAAATTTACCTTGGGTTCATGGGGTCACGTGACCCCCCTCACCCCTTGACTTCTAGCTTTTTTTTTGTTTTTTTTTGAGTTTTAAATAAAATACTTATTGTATGTTGTGTGCACATGTACTGTTAACAAAATTTTATTTTAAAATTTTTAGTTCGCGATTAATCTTATATATTTTTTTAAATTAGTGGTAAATTTTTACAATTTTTTTGAAAATAAAATCTAGAGACTATGACTAAAAAGAGTTTAAATGAACGGTGTCGGTCATTTTTTTAATGCGACCGTAATAAAATAGACATACTTTTTTGTTTTTATTTTTATTTTTCATTTTCGCGTTAAAAAAATGATTGACATTTCTCATTTGAACTCCTTTTGATCGTGTTTTTAAATTTTATTTTCAAAAAATTCTAAAATTTACCGTTTACTTAAAAAAAAATTCTAGATTAATAGCAAACTCAAAATTTTAAAATAAAATTTTGTTAACTATGTGTGCACAACACAAAATAGGTGTCTTATTTAAAAATTAAAATTGCAACGTTTTATTTAGGCTAAATTTATTCTTATTATACGATTTTTTTTTTAAAATTTATTCTAAATAAGTGACCTTCCTATATAAAATTTCTGGATCTGCTGCTGCTTGTAAGGTAAGAGTTGTTCAAGGCTTATACGCAGAGGAAGGAGAACCAACAAATGTGATGTGAGACTCGTTAACACTCTTTCTCACACGAGGTGTGGATCGTAAATGTGATGATGGCGGAGGGTTGGACGAGAGAATCCGAACATGTAACAGACTTAGCTCTGATATCACATTAGAAACTTATGGTGCTTGACTTAACCTTAAAAATCGACTTATATGATAAAAGTTGTCAAAACCTTATAAGCAGCAGGAAGAGAATTAATATAAGCAACGTAAGAACTCGCTAACACATGATATTATGAACCCCTTGAATAGATATTTTAGAGGAAGAAAGATAATTGCATAGGTTATTATCCACTTCTTGGACCCATTTAAGGGAATCCGCGTTTATTTCGTCACTGTCGGGTCCCAAGAGATGACCCGCAAACAGTAATATAGTGGTTAGTGGATTGATAATGATACGCAATACACAGACGGGCAGAATAGCCACAAATAATGGAACTGCATATGGATGATTTTAACATAGCGTGACGTTTCAAAATATTGGGTATCTTTTATAATTTCAAGATATTTCAAAACTTTACTATATATAATAAACGGGTTTTATTTTTTCAATTCCGGGTGGCGGCTTTCTTACATTCACCTTTGGTGATTTATTTCCTCTTTTTAAGGGCCAAACCCTTCACCATGAGTTTGCAGAAGTATGTAAAAAGGACAAACACTGAACACTGGAGCTACTAAAGTTCTATCATCACAACAGCTCAACTTCAACTAAACCCACTAGCTATATGCCTTCTCTTAACAATAATAGCTATTTCAAGTATTTTTTTCAATCTCTAATCCACTCTTTATTAGGCTAGTTAATTTAACTCAAACCAATTACACGACCTACATGTAGTGAGTCTATTCTCAGTAGTCAAACCTCAAAAAAAAAAAAAAAAAAATTGTGCTTTTTTATATTCGCCCATGCGTACTGTCTTGGCTCCGTCCTTGAATTTACTTCTATCATCATCAACACTGAAGCAACTATTTAAAGTTCTTTCATTCGACCGTAACCTTGAAATTTGGTTCGAATAATTACATTTTTGTTGGCTCAAATATATACCCACAACTAAATTTATATATGAGCGCATCAGAAAATGCTTATAATTATAATTTTTAGAAAATTTTAACGTGACAGTTAAAAATCAACGACTAATAGGATGTTTGTGTTATCTGTTTTCTTATCTCAGCTACCAGATGTTTCGGTTCCTTCTTCGATTCACTCTCATATTTATAGGCAATCTTCAGCACTCGCTAGCTTATTTTTTCACATTTCTCAGTTTTCCGCTTAAATTTGATTAACTTCTTTTCCTTATGGCCATATCATGGCTTTTATGTCTAACCATTTCTTTTTTCCTGCAACTACTCATGGCCATTTTCCTTCGCCTTCCACTTCTCCATGCACGGAAATGTTGGAAAAATGGTGTTGAACATATGTTTAATTTGTTCAAAACCATTAAGGAGTGAATGAAAAATTGACTCCTATTAATTTCTATTTAATATTGGTTGAAGAAATTCAAATAGAATTTATTTTTATTGAATTTTATATAATTTTAATGGGTTATTAATTAGTGTAGAGTCATGTTTAGTCGATGACATCTATTCGGATGAATAGTTATGTCACTTCCTTTCGTAACTATTGGGAATAGTCACGAATTCTTCTATATAAGGGTGTTCCTTCCATTTGTTTTAAGGGGACTTTTGGGGGAGACACATATATAGAGTTTTTGATTGATTTTTCCATTTATTGTTTCGATTTTTGAGTCTTCATATGAGAGAGTACAAGTTCATTATTTGGTTCGCTAAGCCCCATCGATTGGAGTGCTACTTCGGTGGGATTTGATCATTTTATCCTGGGAGACAAGCTCCTATTTAAATCGTGAGCACCGTAGCGAGGGCGAAATTTGTCTTAAGGACATAGTGTTTTCACTAGACTTGATCATTTCCATGCGATTTTCAAGTTTTATCTTTCTATCATTTCGGTATCTTTGATTTCGTTATTTATGTCACGGTAACACAAAAAGTATACACACAATTTTTCTAACAATCTTAAGACAAATTTTTATGCTTACTTTTTGTGTTTATGCAAATGCATTCTATTTTGGCATGTGCTAATTCCTTAGATAACATATTCTAATTAAATGCATTCTGTTTTGGCACGATTTGGGCCAAATTTAGATTTTTCAATTATATTGATTATAGTTTGTCAATTATTCTCCCTTCTTATCTCTATTTCGAGATTCCTCTTCAATTGGACACTGTTATTGAATTTGTTGAAGGGAGACATATTTTGTCACGTGGAGACGTGTTAGGCAAAAGTTATCCCTTGGCAAGAGGTACAATGTTTCGTTGTGTCCCATAAGAAATGGCACCCATTGAAAATAAAATAAAATAAATAAATAAATAAATAAATAAATAACCATCCAATTTTGAATGAACTGTTATGTTTGTTTGAAAAGAAAAATTGATGTATGAGTACTGTTATGTGCACCAAATATGAATTACATATTCGGCAACTATTATTTTAAACGATAACTACCCATTGCCGAACCGTTTCTTTTGCCCTCTTCTTAATTTGAGGAATAGGTGTCATTTGAGACTGGTTGTTGGCTTTCAAATAGCGACACTCTTCTACGAAGGGATTGCTTCCTTTCAGAACAAACTTTGCTGCTTTTCGGATGAGATATTAGACCTTCGCCTGGATTTTTAAGTTTAGAATACCACTTCACATCCTCTGCCTTCATCCCTGTTGAAACTTGTCTCTTGATCTGCTGGATAAACAGTACCTATGCATCATATGGCATGGTTGACATTGTGATTGTTCCCATTTGTGGGAAAACTGCCTGCTCTCTGGTAGCATGAGATGGTGTATCTAGTGCACTATGTAATCTTCCTTCTCCATGTTGGCACGGCACAATTCATTCAACTTCTGCTTAAAAATTATCTTTTCACATTGGAGAGAATTTTTTCTTTTTAATCCCTTATTTTTGTTTTTGATAAATACTTGGCAACCCGCGGGCCACGGAAATAAATTCTCTCTCTCTCAGCCGGTAACTGTGGTTGCCGTCATGGTGGAGTCACTTTTCCCCGGCTTATTCACAGATCTAAGCTTTCCCTTCTAACATTTTATGCATTCCAAGAGATATATAGATAAAATATTGTATGTTTATACGTACATATATGTATCTATATGTATATATACGTAAACGCACCACAAGTCTAATAGATTAAACACAGTGAAAATGAGGATATTGTTTAGAGGATTGAGAAAGAAGGGCAGGGTTCGCAGAGGTGATGTCCAGAAGGATTTGAATCTCATTATTTGGGAACTGGAAATTATATATGGTTGTCCTTGCCTGGGATAGTTTTCCAACTTTCTCACACAATGGTGATCTTTGTGACTCTTGAACATGTCTGAAAGGAGTCAAAGGATTTTTAAGTCTGTTATTTTCTTATAAACGTTTCCTTGTCATTAGTGAATAAGAAGGGGCCCATATGAAGTCCACTCGATGAAATTACCCACCTTCTACATATTTTATGTAAAATAATATGTTATAACAGATTTTTTTAATACTCATTGCTTGCATTTGTAATTAATCAAAAGTGACACAATGCTTGGTTCATTTGTGTCTATTGAGGAATGACACACCTGTTGGAAAACGTCATCATTCGTTTTGAACGAACCGTTGTGTTCGTTTGGAAATATACAGCGACACAAGGCTTGGTTGACCAACCTACTATTTTTGAAACGATGCCTACTTATAGTACCTATTTGTTTTCAAAACGGTGCATGTGTATATGAATTCACTATTATACTGAGCATTAGTACAATTTATTTTTTGAAACGGTACTGCATTCAAATTTAAAAGAAAAACAATAGCAAGTGGAGAACAATAATTGGTTGCCGTAAGTGTTGTTTCGGAAACTAAGCGTTGCTTTGGAAAAAGAATTCACTATGGACCTATGGTGCCTTGTGATTAGTCAAGACCAATTTCGAATTCCAATTGTCTATTTTCGATATTTTTATCCTTTTCTAGCATGGTTCATGGTCAAGTGTTGATCATAAGTTTTACTGTGATATTTTCCTATTGGAGAAGGGCATTGAGGTTATAGTTGACACCCTTATTACTTTGACTAAACCTTTAAATAAATTAAGGTTTTAATGTTTGGAACAATTTGATTATCATGGGTGTGATTTTTTGCCTAGCCACCATTTTTTATATTAGATGGCCAATGACTTTTTATTGTCCAACAATTGGTTCCGTTGTCGGAAAATAAACTTGGATCTCTCGATGAAAGCGAGTATTCTAATTGATTTGGTGCTCCACGTTGTCAGATGTTAACCATGAGAGACCTATTAATTGCCAATTGCAAGGTGCAATGTTGTGAAAGAATTTGCAAATTAATTTCCATGGTATAGTGTAAGGTCTTTTTATTGAAAGGTCATATTAACACTTGTTATCCAACGCTTGAAGTGTTAAGCATATGAGTAATGGTATTTTATGTGGAAATTTATCTATTAGAGAGAATTTCTTATTTTCGCCTCTTCTTAAAAAAGAGATAGAGTGGCACAATGGGTTGTCACAACTATATTTTTTAGTAAGTACAAATATGGGTAATTAATTGTGACTATGCTAGTTGTATGGATGATTTGAAGAAGCAAAGTCACAAGTGTTAATTATTATGTGACCAAATTTTAAATTGTCACATAATTGTGGGGGAAGATGTGTTTTTTGTAATTACCCGCAATTGTATATTAACTCTAGGTTAAAATTCAGATTAATTATAAGATTCAATCAAAAATTGAATGGACATAGAGTAGTATGGTCAGTCTTGAAGTAATGATCGTAGACATAATTCCATACAACACTTGTTTTTATTTGGAGTTGGTATCTATGATACATATGGTCAAAAAAATAAAATACGGATCCGTTACCCAAGGGGTGTTGACCAGAGAACAAGTGGCGTATCGAGGGGAATGAGATTTAAGCCTATTATTTAAGAGTTGCCTCAATGGAACCCTACCTAGTTGACTGGAGATCCCAAGATCTAGGTTCAAAGGGACAACGAAGTTGTGTGTGACTCAGTAGTATCACTGCGGAGATAACTTCTCCTACTCATTCCTAGGATACAACAGTGGTGCCTTCAGCGTTATTTAGGGTAAGCTACGCTTTTAATGATTCTCATATCTTGAAAATTCAAGTGGGGTATAGCAGGATACTCTTAATGGGAAGTCACCTATATGAGTGAGAAGGGGCCGCTTCTATGAGAACAATAAGGCTTAGTTCTCTAGAGCACTCATGAAACCAGGAATTGCTCAGGGCCAAAATGGGCACAACCGTAAGAACCAAATGTGTTCGAAAAGATCTTGTGTGAATTCTATTGTCTTGGTTTACACAAAAAACTGAACAGTTCAAGGCATCACGTCCACTGATTAGCGAGTAAATCCGATAGTCTTTCACAAGGGAAGGTTCAAAGCCAAAAGCTACATATCTTATGTAGGAGATTTTCATTTGTACTCTCTTTGTCGTCTGCATTATTTTTTGCATTGTTTATCCAGCCAATTTTTATTCATGTGGGGGATTGTTGGAAAAATGGTGTTGAACATATGTTTAATTTGTTCAAAACCATTAAGGAGTGAATGAAAAATTGACTCCTATTAATTTCTATTTAATATTGGTTGAAGAAATTCAAATAGAATTTATTTCTATTGAATTTTATATAATTTTAATGGGTTATTAATTAGTGTAGAGTCATATCTAGTCGATGACATCTATTCGGATGAATAGTTATGTCACTTCCTTTCGTGACTATTAGGAATAGTCATGAATTCTTCTATATAAGGGTGTTCCTTCCATTTGTTTTAAGAGGACTTTTGGGGGAGACACATATATAGAGTTTTTGATTGATTTTTCCATTTATTGTTTCGATTTTTGAGTCTTCATATGAGAGAGTACAAGTTCATTATTTGGTTCGCTAAGCCCCATCGATTGGAGTGCTACTTCGGTGGGATTTGATCATTTTATCCTGGGAGACAAGCGCCTATTTAAATCGTGAGCACCGTAGCAAGGGCGAAATTTGTCTTAAGGACATAGTGTTTTTACTAGACTTGATCATTTCCATGTGATTTTCAGGTTTTATCTTTCTATCATTTCGGTATCTTTGATTTCGTTATTTATGTCACGATAACACAAAAAGTATACACACAATTTTTCTAACAGGAAATGTGTAGCAGTTGCATAACTACTTATGCAAACAAAACGCTATCGTCTTGAATCCTTCACGCGTGGAACCCTTAAACAGTTAAATAATTGCTCTAGAATATCAAACTACACTGCTTCATTATTCTTGTGCCTTCTAATTGTGTATGTGCACATCTGTCAATTAGTGCCACATCTCTCTCACTTATTGGTTGGCAAAATCGGGAGCAAACATATCCCTCGCACCATCATGGTTTAAGGCTTAAATTATGTTGGTGGACATTCGAACTTCCTGTTTCCCGCCATCAAGAAATCGTTGGTTACACAACTGCTCTTTATCCCTATCTCTATGACTTTACATCCGATCACTTCAAATTCGACTATAAATTGTGCACTTAATGCTGGTTAGTTCATTCATCGTCCAACTGTCATTATCATGGGTGCTCTTGAAGTCATTAGCCATGCCTTTGAAACTCTTTTTGTTACTGAAGCTAACTTGCTATGGCTACTGAAATTTCTAACCATTCAAATAGGAGTTCTATTGACTGGGATGACAAACTCCTCATCACTAATCCTCCTACATGGGGCTGAAATTTCTTCGAGCTATGGAGCTAGAAGAGACATCAGACCTTCTTGGTCATAATGAACTCAAACAAGCAGCTAAAACTCAGAAGATGATCGAGTTGTTTGACAAAGTCCATCGATTTCATTATCCCTCATGGTTTAGAGACTTTTCAAAATTGGCTCCTCTCGATGACAAATCCAATTGGTTTAAGGAACTAGCTAACTTTTCTTATGGATGCTCAAAGTTCTAGAGCAACTACACAATTTTTTTCATGGACCACACAGGCAAGTAAAAGAAACCAAAGAACTATTGTTTCCTTCACATTTCTTCCCTTTGAAGTTCTGCTCTAAGACATTTCATGAATAAACTTTTTATGGGCATGTCAAGTCATCTTGTCACAACCCATCCTGATAAGGCTAGGATCAGAGACCGAACAGTGAGGTTAACTCACTAAGACCTCTCCAATAAAACAGTTTGTGAATTTTCCATCATTAAACATGTAAAATATTTAAAATATAATCAGAGTTCCATAAGCATAAAGAAATATCTATTAAAATACTCAAGGAAAGTTCCAAACAACACAATGCAACCATTCAAAATGGAGTTAAGTTACAATACTCAGTTCTGGCCAAACACAGCTCAACTGGAATAAAACTATTTAAGTTTTACACATTCCAAAAAGTACATGATAATCTAATACAACAAGCTCCCAAAGCACTGGAAAAGTACAATATAAAAAAACAACACAGGCATAGCCACGACTGTCTTCATCCCCTAAAAATGTTAATTTTATAAAAATGTCATCAGCATTTAACTAGTGTGAGAGCAAGTTATGCCAAAATTACTTGTTTGCCATGAATTAGTCATACTGTCATTTTCAAATTCAAAATCTATATTACAGCCAAGCTACCAAATCACAGTATCACTATCTTTTGTAATGGTTCAAGGTCTACGCCGAGACTAAATGTCAAAACATGTTTCATACATATAACATATTTATGATCGATTGGCAAAAATACGTCGTTAGGGGGCGTCGGCCTTAGTCAAGGTTTAAACTTATGAAACTGAACTTCACTTAAAGATTTAAAACAGGTGTAGTAGAGAGTCCGGAGTATCGATCCATGAAAAAAAAAGTAGTTAGGTTAAAAGACTTCACAAATTTGATTTTTCGACATTTCGGACGTCAAACTCAAAATTTGTTTTGATGATGATTAGCAACTATATTATATTAATGAGGGAATAAAATAATATTAAGAAATAAACTTAGTTTTTAGAGTCCATTTAACTCAAACTTCTATTTAGACAATATCTTTTCTTATAAGTCAATCTAGATTCTGGTTAAGGTTTCTAAATCGGAAAATATTTGATGAAAAATCGGTCCCTTTAGTTCAAAAGATATGGTTTCAAATCTATTCAAGTTCAAAAAAAAGATAATTCAAAGTAGGGAGGACATAGACTTAAGTATTAAATATACTAAATTAATGACAATAACTAAGCAAAAACTTAACTCTACCTTTTTGTTTTCTAAAAATAAGAACTTATATAGATTTAGGAACAAGTTTAAAACATATTTAGGAGATATTGAATAAGAGTGTGTTTTAGGTAAATTTCATCCTAAGACTTATCTTATGAAAGTTTAGCAATTCATGTTTATGAAAGAAATGATGAACATGAAGGAAATAAGAAGGATACGGCTAAAAGTTTAATAACAATGATGAACTTACCAACAAGTAACAAAAATCTGTAGAATAACAACATGTCAAGTTAATAGCAAGGATTCTGGCAACTTGAGGAAAAAAATAAGATAATAGAGTGAACACAAAATGAACTAAGTATTGGATTAATTTACTTCTCAATGAGATAGTGTCTTATACTTAAAGGAGTAAACTCAGAAAAATGAAGAACTTCGATAGTTAGAGAAAGAAGCTCTCAAGAACTCAAAAAATAAGTGAAAGTATGAAAATTGCCAAGTGTATGAGAACCACTTATCTCTCCCATACATATGCACATATATGTCAAAGGAGGGACAAAAACCATGCTGAAATAAACCCTTTATATCATCTTTCAAAGTAAAAGTCGTAAGAAAATATATACCAAAAAGTGTTAAAGTGCAAAATATCAAAATTTGTATTTATTGCGCATCAGGCAATCTCTATCAATACAGAGTATTTCTCTATCGATAGAGAGGTATATTTCTTCAGTTAAAGATGATCTTATATTGATAGATCAAAGACCTCTATCAATAGGCAAGTGCACTGTCTAATTTTGAAATTTTGGCTTCTATCCATAGGAAAGACTCCTCTATTCATAAACAAGTGAAAAATGGCTTCTATGAATAGGCATTTCTTCTATCGATAGAACGAGTCTCTATTGATAGGACTCGATTGATAGATGCGTATCTGGTTTTCTGAGTGGTTGGCCAGGCTCTATTGATAGGACTCGATTCTTCAATTTTTATGGCTTCTTTATTCTTTTGTCTCAGCTTTTCTTTTATCTTTCACGAGCCTTCATTTGGTTCTTTATTAATGTCGTTAATGGTCCCGGGGCCCTTGAGTAGTAATGAAGTCTTAGGTTACGCGTTTAGCACTCGAAAACTTGAAATGAGGCAAAATTAACTATGCGTGTAATATTAACTAATGTTGCGCCCGAAAATTTTTCGGCCCCTCTTGCGAATGATGAAATGTGGAGCGGGACGAAATGATTTCTTGACTTGTAATTCGACAAAATATGAAAATGATTTAACAACTTGGACTTATTTAAAATTCAGAGTCACCACTTGACATAGGGTTCGGGTGTGTCAAGTCACCATCTAAAGCCATTCCCGAAGAAAATGTCTTTAGAAAAATAATTTAATTTTTTACTCAAAAATACAATTCTGCTTATAAAATGACTCCTTTTAAAAAAAATTGGTCTTGAAAACAAAGATGGATTTGGAGATTTATTGTCACGAATTGGGAAGGTGTTAGGCACCTAACATCGCCCTTTTGGCACTTAATTTTTTCAATTAATTTTATTTTATTATCCTTAGCCAAAGTGATAAACATCTAGTGATTAAATATATAACTGGATAAAAAATAAAATATGATGCAAGGGCATGACCTCGGCTTACATAGTTCAGCTTTCAATGACAAAATGTTGAGCCAAGCATATGTTAAATTTTGACTGAAACATGATACACAAATTAGCATCTGCACGCCACGTTTCTATTTCCGATATGCCAGGTATCTTAAATTCCTAATGTAGGAATTTTCAAATTTAACAATAGTTCGATTCTGTTTTATTAATGAATTATCATATTAACTTTTCTTGACATTTTAATATGTTGTCTCGGACTAAACCAAGTTAGATATTATCACATTTTCATTCCTTTCCCACAAGCTACCTACGTCACTAGCATTCTGAGAATTTCAAAGTTAATTTAGTGTAAAGTGTCAATGTTGTTCCAATAATCTTTCGAAAAAGCACGACTTACAAACCGATATGAACTATCAATTTGCACAACATGTTTTCTTTTGAGATTATCGGGATTAAAGACCGAGAGACATGAATAACATAATGACTATTCATATTTTTCTGCTTTTAGGCATGACATATATTTACTTAAATTTATTTTTTATCTGCAATCTTTCATCCCAACAGCTACTCAATCATTGACTATCCAAATTACAGAAATGTTTGAATTCGTATTTTATTTGCAATTCTTTGTTCCGGCAGCTACTCAATCACTGACGGTCCACATTACAGAATATGCTTGAATTTCGTTTTATCTGCAACCCTTCATCCCAGCAACTACTCAATCACTAACGGTCTAAATTACATAATATAATAAATGTCACTTTGATCATGATAATCTGTCGCGAAAAGATAATATTCATTGCCCATTAAATTTTTATTCTAAAATACTGGCTACCTCACCCTCGTATTTATGGAATTATGAGATTATCAGGATTTTTAGCTAGGTGATATGGATAGCATGTCAGCATGAACTAACGGCCACTATTCATATTATTTAGCTATGAAGTAACAAAATTTTACCTTTATTGATTTTACCTAGAAATAGAAAAAGATAACAGTAACTGTTACGGAGAGACGAGAAAGCGAGAGATAGGTGTTAAATGTGACAGGTGCCAATAATAGCATGTCGTCAATGTGAATATCATTTTAGAAAAAATTCGTATAATGAGTGCTAAAAGACAAGCATGACAGAGCAGGTAAAACAATTTAGAACCATAAAACATGTCAATTTTATCTTAGAGTACTCGGTATACAAATTTTGCTTAAGTCAAAATCACGAAAAGTATGCTGGCTTTAGGCCAAGTTCAATTGTCACAACTTTGACTTCGAAAAGACGAAGTCCTGACATTCTAGAAGCGCGAACTATAATCTCTAGAAATGAACTAGAGGTTCTAGAAAATACAGACTATAAAAGCAGACGCTGACTTTTCCGGATGTGATATTCACATTAAAAATAAAAAGTTACATTCTAGAAATGCAGACTAGAAATCGCTAGAAATAGACTAAAAATTTCTAGAATCGCGGACTAGAGATATGAATGTCAATATTTCTGAGCATAATATTTATATTAAAAATAAAAATAAATAAGAGAAATAAATAAAATAACGAGAGCAGAAATTGAATAAATAGCGTAGGAATTAAATAAAGCAGCTATTGCAGTGTTACCTTATATTGATATTCGTCAATTAGAAATGAAAGAAACACGAAAGACTAGGGTAATTCATAAGCTAGCGTAACAACGGTTATTAAATCCTGATAATACCCTGGACTATGCTAATGCAGTAGCAAGTTCGGATCTTTCTAACAATCAAAACTAAAATGGGCAGAGTTTCTACTTACATTTGGATCAAATCCTAAATAAAGGACCCTAACCCTAATCTCATTTTGATACCGAAAATCCGAAGCTAGGACTAGCGATGGGAGAACACTCGAGGTATCTTATGATTTGAGGTGCTCTGGTTTTAGTGTGGATGGAAAATGAAGAAAAAACTGAAGAAAGACGAGGGTTTCGCTTCAGTTTCTTACTTTCAGATTTTTGTATCGCTTTCGTTTCTACTTCGAGGCTTCAGAAAATATTCGAGGAAGAAAGAGAGTTGTCCGGATGTGGGGATTCAAAAATCTACCCTTTCACGCATTGGTGAAGCTATATTTTATAGAAATAGGCGACCAATCACGATTAAACCCTTATACGAAGTAATTATTTTTTTGAAATATTTTCAAAACCATAATTAGCCCAAAATTTTGGACCAAACCACCATTTGCGCCACACATGCGCCAAAATGGCCCCCAACATGTCCCCATGTTGTGCCTATGTTGCGCTAAAAATTACCATAATGCCCCTCGTCTTCGTGCGTGCATTGAGATACTGATTTCTGACGAGAAAGCCTTGAACGAACTCAGCTCAGATCAGGATATAGTTGTTGAACTCGTATTGATGCGCTGATCAATAATACGTGTCCCTCAAAATTTAAAAATAACTTCTCGTAAATTGTGCGTTCGGATCGTACTGGTTGGTCACTAATTACTTTAAAATATGACTTCTTAACTTATCGACCTTACATTGAATCCTAGATACAGCCATTGAACTTGTATCAATGTGCTAATCAATAATATGTATTTCTTGAGATTTGAAAATGCCGGCTTAAAAATCGTGCTCTTGATATCTCGTTTTGAACAACTGAAAATTGTCACCATTGTTTGTTTTTGCCCTAGTCACTGTCAATGGACTTGTATTTTCATACTGGTAGATAGTATAAGATTTTTATGATTTGACAAAGTTCTCTCGCGAATAGTGCTCTGGAGCCCTGGTCTATGCAAAGACGAAGCAACCCTTTGTTTGTCGAATTACCGAATTTCTTTAGGTTTATTTTTGGAATGTTCAATTGACCTCCGAGGCATTTTAATGATCGTATTGATATTATTTATGAAAATTGGAGTGGTGAAGTTGCCTTGACTTAATTAGATGTCTCCCCATTCCTGTTAAACTAAAAGGGTAAAATCGTTCGTCCATACTCGGATCTCTCTCGAACCTCCTTCAAATGACCTAACTGATTCCTGAGACATGTTGAAATTCAACATTCACCGTGGAGATATTTCGAGCCGATTATGTGATGATGTGAGGCTTGTAATTACTGAATCAGCCTTTGGGAGCAAAATCGTAATTTAGACATGGACTTCACTGAACCTTCAGTAGTTGCTCAATTATCATCTAAATTATGTTTATAGGTCTGCACAGTAATTGAAAGTGTCTCTGGTGAAGTTCTTCAATTTTTAGATCATTCCATGTATCTTTGGCCTGTCTAAGGGCAAAATAGTTATTTTGTGCATAAGCTTTTCTGAGCCCATTTTATGGCATATTTCATGATAGTTTGAGCGGTGCATTTGCCTATGCATAGATTCTAAATTAAGTACATTGAGTTACGTTACTATGCAATATATTGTGCTTAACAATTTGACATATGGTCATCTGTATAATTTGTTCAGTTTATGATAGCCAATTCTGTATAAGGAGCAATCCTAAATAGTTGGTGTGATGTCACTCATAATGATCACTTTGGCTATGATCACTCCTTTATGCTTCCCACCCTGCAATTCACCAATCCCTAGTGGTCCGGGTTTTACCATTTGAACTGTATATCTCAAGATCATATCTTTTGACACAAAGATCTTTATATATTAACTCATGGCTTTTGTAAGTATTATGCATCTCGGTGTTCAAACTCATTTAATGCAAAACATGCATTGCTTAAAAGCATAATGTAATTCATACTTTTTTACCAAATCCAAGATATTTGTATCAAGTTAACAAACTTGTATGCCAATATCATCATATTTCTATATTAAAAGTTATTCCACGTCTAACAAGTTCCATTTATCCACATGCTTTCAAAATATCATTTTAAAAATACAAGTAGAAGTGGTGTAACAAGGCTCATCTTGTAAGCATAGTAATAACCCAAAATTTTAATTTAATTTTAAATATATTAAATACATTTTCTTTTTAATAGTTAAATTTTTGTTATTTTAAAAAATCTAAAATTTAAAATTTTGGAGTTATAACTCGCTCGAGCGACATTGTCTTTCAGAGTTGGCTCGAGCGACCTGTTAATCAAATTCTGAATGGAAAGATCGCAGAATTGATGGTCATCGATAGAGGAATTACGATTTTCAATTTGTATAAACCTTTATGGTGTTGATTACGCGTTTATGGGGTTTATTCCTTCTAATACCTAGCAGATTTGTCATTTTTCATTCATGAAATTGTATTGTAGGATTATCAGAGGAAAGGGTTAGAGTGTTAGAGAGAGAAAATCCTCAGAGTTCTTGAGATTGACTTGAAAGAGGTTTTGTTGATCCATGATCCGCTGATTCAAAGTTGTTTCGCTATCAAATTCTTGGGTTAAGGTAGGGGAATGCACCTCCAACTCTTTGAATACTAGATTAAAGTAGATTTGCTGTTAATTTTCTTGTTAGAGAAGTATGTTAGGGTTTCATTTTTTTCGTTGATGAAAACTCGAAATTGGTTTATTCTATTGATTTATTCATGAAATTGATAAAGGGTTAATAGTTTACGGTTTGTAAAGTTTTTGTTCATGTTTTCAATTTCTATTTTTGGAGTCAGAATCATAATCTAGGGTTTGGATCGAGCTGTGTGAGGCAAGAACTCTAAAATCAGAATATGCCAAAAATGACAGGCCGCTCGAGCGAGCTATAGGCCGCTCGAGCGACTTGTCTAATCTGGCATAATCTGACTTTTAAAACTAGAATCCAGAACCCGATATTTTTTAGACCGTTCGAGCGAGCTCTAGGTAGCTCGAGCAATCTAGCAAAATTCAGCACGTTGCTGACTACTGTTGTTTGGACATTCCGGGCAGTGAGTCCATACTGTAATTCACTTGTATTACACATGAATACGTTGCACAAGTATCCACGATCACAAGTTGTATGTCCACGGGTCCCCCGAGATCTCGTGTGAGCATTGTGAGCAACTTTGACCAAGATCTTACGATTCCAAGTTCAGCCGTCGTGCTATCCAAGGTATTGTTATTGGTTAGGATTATAGCCGTCGAGTTGATCGAACCTTTGATTGTGAAAGGAAGTGTTAAGGTTGTTGTGCAAACTGTTAGATAGATTAGCCGTTGTACTATCAAACTGTCATAAATTGAATGGTGCCATGTTTTGGTGATGTAGGTGAAAACCTAGAATTTGCGTTAGGTCACTGGTTCGAATGTCATTGTACGAAGGAAGCGAAGTATATTAGGTGTACATTATAAGTAGTGAAAATTTATAGAAAAACAAGTAGGTTTGTTAAATGAAAAAGTTGTAAAAAAATAGATAATGGTGATCGTTGAGTGTTGTCGTGGTTGTTGTCTCAAGTTGTGTTTCGGGCATCATCCCAAGTTTGTTCCATGGAGGTTCATGGAATGAAAACATGAACAAAGAGAATGTACCAAACATTGAGGGATGGATAATAAAGGTCCATAGAATTGAACCATGAACAAGGAGAATGTATCAAATACTAGGAGATGAATCTTGAAAAACTATCTCATGCTTCTCGCACCACAAAATGACACTTGCACTTGCGATTCTAACCACTCGATCAATCTGTTTAATGTTAAATTAATTTTATTAAAGGATAATAAAATGAATACAAATCAAATATTGTTAAATATAAGTAATTATTTTAAAACTTATTTTATTAAATGGATTTTTTTTTGAGTTGTTACAAAAGACCTTGTTTTCTTAATGGACTACCAGCTAAGTATAACTCTGTTAAAGCTGCCAATAGAACTAGGACTAAACCTTTCAAGTTTGGTAAGTTTTAGTTTCCTTTCTAGATGCAACAGACTTCCTTATGACAAAAACTAAATCAGCATCGTCAAATCTTGATGTTTCAACAGTATTAGTTGCTCCACAAACCATGCCTCATCAATCTGGAAATTTTTATCGGTCTTCTTCTTCTTCATCTAATAATCTGATATTTCCTCAACCTCAAAGCTTTTATTCTTTTGGCATTGTTGATGCTAGAACTTCAGCAGCTTCAGTGTTGGTTTTGTTTAACGATACACCCAGTAATTTTTGTTCCTAATTCTATGAATTGGGATGTGCTTGGAAGCCGTGGAAGGAAAGAAAAGAAGACATAGCTTCTTGAATTTATATATATATTTGGTTAAGAGATTATCGGTATTTCATAATTTTTTATATAATTTTTCATTAAGTACTTTGCATTTTTCCATTCGTCTCCTCAAAAGAAATCATGAAAAATAAAAAATATGAACTGAAATTAAAGAAAGTCCAAATAAAATGTTGTCAATCCATATAGGATAAAATATTCTGATTTTAATTAGGATCCTTACAAATAGATGATCAGATTGGTTCCTCAAAAATTAACTGAAATTATATTAAAATAATTTTATAATCGACCGCATTTCTTTGCTATAAAAAAATAAAAATAAAAAATTACTCCCTCCAAACGGATTGGGAAAGAAGTTGGGTGTTCAACTGCCGAACTCCAACCCAAACAAGCCTTTCTCAGATATTGTCCGATCGAATTCTCCCTTCCAAAATTGATCAGCTGGAGGGTTTCTGCGTAGTGGTTGATGGAGAGGTATTGGGAGGAGGAGGAATTTGAGAGGGCTGATATTGACGAAGATGACATGAATGAAGAAGTGAATGAAAGGGTTGTTAGGGTATTGCGAGAGGGATCGACTACGAATGGAGGATTCGAAAGCGTTGATCTTTCGGGTTGCGAGTTGAGGTTTCTTCCCGAAGCTTTTGGGAAGATTCACGGCTTAGTGTTTCTTGACCTTTCTCGCAATCAGTTAGAGGTCAGTATCTCTGGATTCTGCAGCTACATTTACATTATCTATCTGGTATACAGCTTTACTTAGTTGATTCCAGTATTCTGTTTTTTCAATGTTGAGTTTGGTTAATGAAAAAGGAAATTATGCTTCAACAAGCACATACCCATATGCCCTTTTTGTGAATTTTAGTGGTTAAACTTAGAAGGCCAGTGGTCCAATAAAAGAATCAATATAATCAAATGAAGTTGGGGCCTGAGTGTATTTAAATCACCGTAAAGTTATTGTGGGGTTACATTTAGTTATGAAGTGTGTGATTCATGTTATGAATCTTTGTGGTTCAGTTTACAAGCTGCAAATGATGCACCAAAAAATGGGGTGTGACTTGTATGTAACCTGTCCCAATGAAAATCTAGTTACTTCCGTGTTTCTCCATTTTGTTGCTTATTTAGATTTTTCACAAGGTAGACCTGAAAAAAAATTCATCTCTGGAACAAATGCTGCAATTTAAATTGTTGAGCACCAAAGACAATCTCAATGTTGAATTTGGAAAATGTTTTCCGCACAGATAAGTGCGTTTGGGGCCATCCGATGCATGTAGGTTCTAGGAGCACTATGTTAGACTCATGTACATCAAACGGTTCTAGACATATCTGTGTCTAGATTTTGTATCCGAACTTCTGTGTTTGTAGCATTGCTCGTTGCAACTTATTAGTATGGTGACTAAGAGAACCTCAAGCTGTCAAACTCCTTTAGTGGCGTAATAGGATTTGCACATTTCTACTTGAACTCTTTGTAAAAAATGTATTCTTGGGTCTTAGCTTGTTTTCTGTTTCTTAGTATGTAAGTAATCAAGTTTACTAGAAAAGGGAAAATGATATACAATGAAGCTCAGAACAACCCTCAGGGAACAGGAAAACACTGCCATGGGGCCAAAACCTCTTGAAAACACTGCCATTGGGCCAAAACCTCCTGTTATGAGGATACACAAACTAGCCTAGAATAGCCAAAAAGGAAAAACTAGAAGAATCACTACGCTAAAAACAATATAGTTGAAAGTTTGCTTCTCCTTAGCAAGCTTGAGGCTGTGAATCCCCTCTTCAAGCTTCTTCTGGCTTTCATCCCACTAAGATGAAGGACTGTCCATGTCCCTTTTAAGTTGTGACGGAATTGAGTCAACAACAATTTGAATAGCACCATCATCGACATCCCTCATGGACTTTGCCCACATTCATACTTAGGGAATCCATATTCTTCTCCATTCTTATTGGATTATCTTTTACCACCCCACCCGTCTCTGCACATGAGTCAAGCACACTTAAAGTAGCTACATTCAGATCCAAATGATTAGCTTCAAGCAAAGTAGATATTTCCTTTGTGGAGTTAACCACTTGATTCGAGACATCTGTCCTCTTCCCTTCCTTCTGGAAGACATCTTTCCACTCACTTACTGGGACATCCTTTACCTGACTGATCACCTCTCCTTTCTTGCTGAATTCGCCTAGTGTTAGAACCTTGACTTTCAGGCATGCTAGGATGGCACGTGACACCTAGCATATGATCAAAGTTCGGGCATTAGGGGACATATTGGAGGTATGTCTGTAGAATTGAAAGTGAGGACACTTCTATGGAGACCATCCTTGGTTTGGGTTGTACTTGCCTAAGCTACAGTCTATTATTCGACCTTAAACATCTATTGCACTTTCTCCATCTTATGTTCGGGATTCAAAAATTGAGAAATCACATCTAAGAGTAACTACTTATTGTGTTTTTTTTTCCTCATTAGAACGCAAAACATTCGACTGAGTGGTCCCAAATCAATGGCTGCAAGTTTCATGTGCCGAAACCAATGCACGTACTGATACGAGGATTGTTGGGTAATGTGAAGTTTTCTGAGGATAAGTTGAACACTAAGGAATCTACGTTATAGTTTATTGCACCATCTGCATCACCTGTTTGTTTGGATTCATAGTTCATGTCTATCACTTGTAGTGCTGAAACTGCATATGGGTTGAAGTTTAATTGTAAAATTAAGTATACAAGCCATCTAATATTTTAGATTTTCCATACAGTTACCAAAGAATATCTTATGATGATGTTATATACGGGTAACTAATGGAACTTAAACTGTGTTTTTACTGGTTTGAACTTCTTCATAGGTCATCTCATACATAATCATGATCATCTTGTTACGATTTTCTGATGATTGGCGCGTTTGGTTTCCTAAAGTTATTCCGCTTATGCTGGTTTTCTGTGTGGGAAACAGATCATCCCGGATTCACTTGCTGGACTACAAAAATTAGAGGAGCTCAATGTTTCATTCAACCTTTTGAAATCCTTGCCAGACTCTATTGGATTGTTGATCAATCTGAAGATCTTGAATGTGTCGGGAAATAAGCTTAATGCTCTTCCTGAAAGTATTGCTCGCTGCAGGTAATCTGTCATTTAATTTTTTTTCCTGTATTTTCGGTCACATGGATTCATCTGGTTTCTCATCAATTCAAATATCGGTTTCTACCATTCAGTTCACTGCTGGAGTTGGATGCAAGCTTTAACAACTTAACTTCTTTGCCTGCAAATATTGGATACGGACTCTTGAATCTTACAAAACTCTCACTTCACCTGAACAAGATCCGCACCTTGCCATCTTCGGTATGTGAAATGTGGTCTTTACAGTACTTGGATGCCCATTTCAACAAGCTTTCTACCCTTCCAAACGAAATTGGAAAATTAGCAAATCTTGAGGTATTGAACATAAGTAGCAATTTCAGTGATCTCACAGAGCTTCCAGAAACAATTGGTGATTTGCCCAACCTCAGGGAACTTGATATAAGCAATAACCAAATCAGGTCACTTCCCAGCACCTTCGGCTGGCTTGAAAACCTAAGAAAGCTCAATTTGGATCAGAACCCACTAGTAATTCCATCAAAGGAGATTGTGAATAATGGAGTTGAAGCTGTGAAGGAGTTCATGTTAAAGAGGTGGATCGACACAATAGAAGCAGAAGAAAAGAGCAGCATGGTTGAAGCTAATAAGCAGGCACATCAGACTGGATGGCTGGCATTGGGGACCTCTGTGTTGAGCTACTTTGCTTCTGGAGTTTCTCAACGAGTTACCGGATATTCGGGACCAGGGAAAGGAGAAATTTCAATGGACCCATGAGGGTGCAAAATTAGTTTTTGTTGAAGCATCTATAGTTGATGATGATCTGATAACTCTAGCCTCTTATCCAGTGGTGTTTGATAGTGCAAAATTAGTTTTTACTGGATGGCTGGTTCATTAAGGCTATATGTATTCAAAAAGTATAGGAACATGAAACCATTGATGTACATGGGTCCATGTATATCTTGGTTTCTTGGGCCACAAATGTTGAAAGCTGAAGAGGGCCTTACTCCTAATGGGCCATCTATTATTGGACTGCATCAATCCTTTTCAATGACCTGTATTGCTCAGATACAGAAAAGCCCACTACATGTGTATTGAATTCCATAGAATTTTCTCTATACCTAAATCTGTTTCCCGAATTATTATCCCCATTAATTTTTAAAAAATCTGAAATTTTTTAATTTTTACTTTTGGTTAACATGCTCTCAGGCCGTAGGATGACACCGAACTCTGTTGATTGGTTGGAATTATTTATTTTAATGATTTGGGGATTATTTATTTGTTAAAATTAATCAAGAATATTCATCACACTAAAATCATGTTGATTGAATACCGTTTGATATGTTTTTAATATATGCCCAAGTTACCAAAAAAAAAAAAAGGGGTTACAATTTAATGTTTGAACTTTTTTCATTTTACAAAACATAAATGCATTGAAAACAAATGAAACGGTATTCGATCCATATAATTTTTGACGTGACTTATATTCTTGACGAATGTTAAAAATTAAGCATTTTTGGTAATTGAAGCAGGCCCAAAAAAGGCCCACAAATGGGCCAGATTTAACAGTCCAGTTCCTTTGAGTTTAAAGGGATTAGTTTGTAGGAAAATTGATCAAAAGGATAAATCTAGGCTCATTTGGCCCATTAAAGACATGTTAATTTAATTTTTAGGTCAGGGTTCGTTGTCTGGGAAGTTTTAACTTCTTAGGTCCTTTTATAGACAGATTCGTCGTTGAACACAAATATACAATTTTATCTGATAACATTATTATTTCAAAAGTTAACAGATAACGTTGTTTGTTAAGGTATCTGTTAAAAGCGATAAATGATATTAATTGATAAACACTAACAGATAATTTTATATAATAAAATTATTGTTTTAAAACTAAAAAATAAAGTTCGTTTCATAAAGGGCGAGTTAGATAACATTATATGTTGATTTGATATATATTTATTAGTCAAATTAGAAAACATAAAATATATAATTTTATATAATAACATTATTATTTTAAAAACTAACAGATAACGTTGTTTGTTAAGATATCTGTTTAAATCTATAGAAATATTGACTGATAAACATTAACAGATACAGTGATCTAATAAAACAGATAAAATTATTTGTTAAGGTATCTGTTAAAAGTGACAAATAATGTTAACTGATAAATACTAATAGATAACTTTATCTAATGAAATTATCGCTTTTATATATGACGAAGAGATATCAAACAAATAATATTATCGTAGGTTTACTAAAAGGGTGTTTTTAGAACTTATGTGTCACAAGGACTTATACCTTATAATTTAACTTTAGATGAATTGTTCGCTAAATAAATTATTGACTATAGATCTTTTGTAGAATGACCTTTTAAATTCACTGGGAGCAGAAGTTTGTTGTATTTCATAAATAAATAAATTAGTCTAGCAACACAGTTGTTTCAGATGTATCCGGATATAGATGTATTTAAAATTATTAGATGCACGTACAATCTATAAATTAATAAGAATTTCACATGTATTTAGCGATTTTAAATATATTTGTATTCGGATGTGTCTGAAACATATGCATTTCTAGAATTTTCTCTAAATAAATACTTTTAAAAAATTGGATTTGAAGAACTACCATTCCTCCCCCCCTCCCCTCTTTGTTTTCCAAGGAAGGACATCACATCACATCACATCACTCTTTATTTTTATTTCTTCAGAAAATCGCGGCCGTATATTTCTAGTGGAGCATATATACAGAACTGGCGGCGTATCTAGTCCTTGTTTCCTACTACATTAATGTGGAGAATCCCTACATATGTATTCCTCGCACACACATATATGTAGATCTTGCTAACCATGATCAGCTGTGAATAATACATACTACCTCCGTCCCGATTTGTTTGTCCAATTTCGACATGTGTGCCACTGAAAGAATTATCTATATTGAGTGATCAATAATGTTTTAAATGATGATGAAAACATTATCTAATAGAACTAATCGAGATCTATCAAATAAGATCCATATTGACTATAAAAAGAGTTATAAATTAAAAGATATAAATAATTTTTTGAGAGGTCCCAAATAGTGAAAGTGGAAAAACAAACCGGGACGGAGGGAGTATATAATATCAAATAAATACAAATATTAATACATACTATATAGATATCAATGCATATTTTCAAATATAAATACATAAAAAAGACGAGTGTATAAAAATCATAAGCAAGAATCATGCAAGTCATATATGCATTATAAGACTTATGGAAAAGTCTATGTACACAAATTTTTTGGACACTTTTAGATATAGATGTGTTCGAAATTATTGTCTACAAATAGAGCCCTTGAATTATTGGGAGTTCTACGTACATCAAGTGATTCCAAACACATGTATCCAAAAGATCTGTGTCCGTATCATTACTCAAAAACTATATGGTTTCATTACCAAAATTGAAGAGATCTCTTAAGAAAATTCAATTTTTTCTTTGACAATTAGTGGCATTTGGTTAGTAGAGAGAATTTATTATCGTGTGGGCCAGGAACAGACGAAATAATTGAAAATAGGTTTTGATCTAGAATATGAATGATGGACAATGAAGAAATTCTAGCCTCTAAAGACCAAAAACTGTCATTTCCCCATAGGGTCCAATCTGAAAAGAAAATACCCTCTAACTTTTCCATTTAATATTTGTTAATATATGTCATATTTCTAATTTATTAATTTTAGTTAATTTAATTAATTGGCTAGGTTTTTTTTTTTTATCTAACTTTATTGGAGATCACTATGCATATATAAGGCCGCTCTCTAATACAACGTGAGCAGCTAAGTGGAATATAATATTTTCTTCTAAAATATTCCAACATTGAACGGAGCCATAACGTCTAATCTTGTATGATTTTTTTTTTATTTTCGACTGGGGACCTAATTGTTGTCCCCAATGTTAGATAAAATTATGCTTTAAATTTTTATGCGGAAACATAATTTTAATAGGATCTTGAATCAATACATCCCAAGAAAATAATAGTAAACATACATTTGTGCGCCGTTGAATGTGGAAAGAAAGAAACCTCTTACTTGAACTTTAATTGTCGCCTCACCTTTTCCTTTCTGTCTCTAACTCTTATGAATAACTCAATAATCTTTTATTGATGGAAATTGATACTTCAAGGGGTTGGGTATTCTTTCTTTTATAGAAGAGAGAAGAGGGCAAAGATATAACATTATAAGACACCTAATCCATCAAGGGCTCTTGATTAATTATCCACAAATATATTTTTTCATAAATAATAATTAGTTATGATGAACCTTATCTTATATTAGTTTTATCAAATACGTGGAGTCCAAGTGCAACAAGGAATGTTCAAAGAAGTGTATGCCAATGGGTCACCTTTAATATGGGTCTGACACCCAAGCCCAATCCATCGAGCGCTCAAAGTACACCCATTATACCTTCTTGCTTCCATTTGTCTAGTCATCTCCCGATTAACTCTTTGTCATAATCTTTCATATATCATTGTCCACCATGCACTTCTTGTGACTCCCTGTAAAAGCGGGAACAAATTACAAATTATTTTTGGGGGTAATTTCAATTTTAGAATTAAAATTGACAGTCGGTACATAACTTCTAAATTATTACAACCCTTTCTAAAAATAACCATTGGGTTATAAAACTTATGGCTAAGTACAATGCTAGCTAAACTTACTGATGGAGCTACGACTCAATTATATTCTCTATCTCAATGATTTCGACGTAGGGAGAAACGTCTTCTAAGATAAATTGAATATCCTCCTCCTCCTCTTCCTCCTCCTCCCCCTACTTTACACCTGACGTGGAATTTCAGGACAATGTAGTATTGTAAAAAATTGACACCAAGTAGACTAAACAAAACCTACCATTTTCTCCAAATGATGGTATATGAAATAAACTGTAAAACAGTTGATGAGAAAAGTAACTTATAAGAGACAAAAAAATATCAGCAGTGTTAACAAAAGATTCGACTAATAAAGCATGTGATGTTTTTGTACACTATGATCTCATATGCTAGATTCTCATACACTATGTTTTTGTACACTTCCTCCCATCTGTCATGCCTAATTCACTAAATTAGGTACACAATACGGCCCAAGACAAGCATGACTCAGGACATACCACGACTCACGTCATAGCACAACATAGGACATCCCCACCACAATAATCATCTAACAACCCTAGCCTTGTATATTGAATGTTGTCATCTGTTATGATCCCAAATGCTTTGCTCTCATACATTAAGTTTCCATACGCTTGTTCCAAATGTCACTCCGTTTTCATAGACCCGAAAGTAACACTACTCAGAACTTAACAGGCTAAGATACAAGTTGCCTTAAGTCATAACGGGGCTCAAGACATCTCTTATCAGATTATCATAAAAATTCCGATAATAAACGACAATGACAATCATGCTTGCGAACTCTTTAAGTTTAAATAGAAACAATATCTAACCATGTCATCCAGTGTCAAAGCCTACTGTTAGATTTCATGTCAATTTATTTTTTTATAGTTCGGAATATCCAGATAAGCTTACGCACTCCACCGTCCACTATCGAGGATCCCAATTAAAGCCAAGGACAAATCCTTTATGAACTGACCTCAAAAGAGTTGATAGCATCTGAGAAGTTTTGAACTTGAGATCTTAGGAGGGTGCAAAACCCTATTTTGATTTCATGTGTCATTCAGTGTGTATGTAAGTTCCACATAATTCTAACCTAAGCATTTATTTTTACTTTCATACTCAACCATATATCATGTTATGGTCCATAAAATCAACTCTAATACTTAGTTTTCCTGAGAGGTCTACAAGGGCTAAATGTATGCAAAATTTTAAACTTGAGTGGACAACCAATCAGTCTAAGATCAATTGCTATTAGGGGCTACAAATAAGAGGTTGTGCAACCAGGCAAGCGCATACACCAAGTATTTGAAAAGACGCTACCTTTGCTCCATTCCTAGATTGCCAGATTGGTTTTTAATAGTAAAGTGACTTTTTATCTATTTAGAATTTTAAAATTTTGACATCACCATTGTTTCTAAATGTGGAGTGCTTTCTTACTTACATGTAATATCTTAAGTAGATGAAGTAAATGTATAACTTACTTAAACGAGATACATTGTAAAATACTTTATTAAGTCATTGCGCTTAGTGTTTGTGTGATCATTATATGTGCATCAACAATTGAGCTTGATCATAAGAGTTGGGTCTAGATGGAAAAAAGGGACCTTTGGACAAAATTCAAAGGGATTAGTGTTTGGACGAACGAAAGTAGCGTCCGGACACAATTATAGTAAGGCCTGGTTTGGTCAAAAGGCTTGAGCATTCTGACGTTGTAATGCTGCAGCTTACAACATCTCTTTCAAAACCTATTTTCTTCTACTTTCTTTGATCCAAGGCCTAAATATTTTATCAACTAGCACTACTAGGATGTTATCAAAGTACCCTAAGGCTCTAAACATGCTTTGGTTCATAAAAATATGTTCTAGATAAGGTTTTTCATTCTACCTTGGTCTGGTTGATCTAGTTACAAGTGAAGGTAGGTGAACTTCGGCAAAGCTTTGATATTCTACCTCTTATCAACATAACTCTTTTGTTTGCTTCGTACTGATAGAAGTCATTGTCGTATTCTCAGTAATTTCTCGAACAATTTTCGAACCTAATAAATTAGTTTTTTCTATTTCAGTCCAACTGATAGGTGACCGACACAGTCGTCCATAGAGTAATTCATACGGAGCCATTTTTATACTTTCTTAATAACAGTTGTTATATGCAAATTCTACCAGTTTTAAGTGTCTCTCATGGCTTCCTCTAAAGTGTAGTACACAAGCTTTGAGTATGTCTGCTAGTGTCTAAATCGTCCTCTGAAATTTTTTGTCAGTTTGTGAATAAAAGGTTGTACTGAGTTGGATACCGATTCCCAAGACAATATGTAGACTATGCCAAAATTTGACTTTCTTCCTACGTAGTATTTTGTTGACTTGAGGGACTATGTTTGGGTCAACTAGGTCTATGAACATACTTAGGGATGTTGTAAGCATGTTTGAACATTGCTCGGGTGCCTTCGTCAGTGAAGAATTTGGTATACTGAGTCATCTCTAGGCCTAAATCTTGGGACACTCTGCTCATTCCTAACGAGCCTTCGATTGAGTCACTCTTGAACTGCACTATCAAAGTGCTTGAGTTAACTTCTTGCTCGGATATCCTACCAAATAGAGTTCACGAGTGGCATAAAAAAATCATCCTAAGATACCACACGCTTGGTTGCTCAGGTTAGGGTTCGGTCGGTCATGAATGGATTCGATCGGTTGTATTGGGGTTGATTTGATAGTCCCAAGCTGTGCGACTATATGATGGGACTTGTGTGAGATCGAAAATCCAGAAAATTCCAAAAAACATACATAAAGTAGTATTGAAATAAAAATTGAGCAAAATTATAGGCAAAGTTTAATGTACTTACTTTGATTAGCTGGAGATTGATCTACTGAGACTTGTGAGAATCTAGATCAAGAGAGGTCTTGGCAGAGCTTTTGCCAAAGGAGAGAGAAACTTGCATGACTTTTGCTCTCCAAAAATCCTTGTATTTATAAGCAGGTGCAAATCTCATAGTAATGCACACGAGAAATGAAGAATTTTGGGGCTTTTGCCAATTGAGTGATTCATGCTTGGCACAAGGAGGCAAATTAGCTCGTTTGACCTGTCCTTTCAGCTTCCAATAGTCTACTCGACGACATGATGCTGCGACCTATGGAGAGCGGCCACATGGCTTTGCGAAATAACGCGGCGTATCGCTTGCTCTACCTTTTCGTATGCTTACGGTCCACATAGCAATTCGCACATTCAGAATGTCCTATGCGGAGCTAGGCCTATAGTACTCTTACACATACTCAGTCGAATCCATAGAAAAAATGGGTCGGGTCGGGTCCGTTGAAGTCTTGGACTTGTCATTATTGGGCCGAAGGCTTGAGGAGTTCGCATATCGTCCCACAATCGCATCAGGTGCACGACTACTGTCTAAACTGAACTTGGCGGTACGATTGGTACAACTGAGATGCATTCTTGAAGGCATCCCCCAAGGACTTACACTCAGATGTTCCACTATGAGGATGACGCTCGGTATGAATGAAGCAGGATCTGGTGTTCTAACGTGACTAGTTACCAATTGGATCGTGGGGGACTAGTGGTTGCCAGACGTGACGTAATAGCAGTCGATATGTGTGGGTGTGGGGCACGTGATGGCTGCGCCAAATTAGACTACCCACGTCTCAACATTTTCGGCATCATAGTATTCATTCCCTGACAGAAAACTCTATAAATAGCACTAGGGTACTCCAATCTTAATAAGCGCAAATTCACACTCGCTCAAGTTTTTCAGTTGGTTTGCATCTTCTTTCCTGAATTAAGTATCGAAGTGTTTTTCGACTGCCTACGACCGGTCGACCTTAACTAAAGGTTCCTTGTTTTGCAACCTAGACAGAAAAAACAATCGAGATTCGATCAAGACAAGTTTATTTATTATTGAGACTCCACACTTATCAATAGAGATGATGAAATATATCCGGAGGTTTCATTTTATTGTTATTTGTCCTTGGTAATGTAAATTAGTTTCCTTTTAAGCAGGTCTCATGGTGGAAAGATCATTCAATGTTCCTAGAGCATTCAAAATCTATCCATATCTCAAGTTGATGTAGTTCCTCTCCCACATTTATACTATGTAATGTATTAAAGTAATGTTAGGAACACAGATCATTCAAACATATTGGTGGCCAAATGATCTGTGTTCGAGGACTTTTCCAATGTATTAAGGGATAACTTTATGGCAGAGAGCTTTAAAAGTACTAGGAATATTATCATAAAATATAAATATTGCATTATGTGATGACTTTATGCGCAGAGAGTTCTAAAAATACTACGAACATTATGAAAAATATAATTAAATCTTAATATTTAATTTAAAATTTATATTACGGTATTTGCTAGACGGTTTTTACTAAGAATAACTTCGATAGTGACTCATAACTCCAATATTTTCTAATTTGTTCTCATAGGTTGTTTTATTTTTTTGTTGTCAGTTTAATATATTTTTTAAAAGGCAAATGTGATCTCGAGTTTCAATCATCAGCACAATATAAAACATGAACAAGATGAAAATTGTCCATCACACGAACAGTGATAAATCGACTACAAATATATTTATATTTACTACATAATATTATAAGGTGACTTTTCGTGTGGAATGCTTCTCGAGTGCCTGACAGATCATAACAAATATTTATTCAAATCTTAATATCTAACTTATAGAGTTTGACAGGAAACTTTTCAGAGCAAAGCCTTGAAGAGCATCGTTGCAATCATGTGAAAAAATATGTAACTGAATCTCGTCTACTATAATCTCGCATGTTGATTGGTCTTTTGAGAACTAGTTAACATTAGATTAGGAGTACTCTTAAAGTCGACTGGATAATTTAGTCCAATAATTATGACCCGTTGAGGCTACCCATTAAGATGAATAAATCAGTTTCACGATATAAATCATTGATCATTCTTCTAACCAATAATCCGATAAAAAATCTTTGGCCAAATATAATAAGACTAATCTAATTCAGGACAAATACAATTACAATTACAAAAAAATTAAGCATGACAAAAGATATATAAAAATTAAATATTACACGGGTCGAAAAGCAGTGAATAACTTTCCAAACCGAATGTGAAACAAAAAAAGTCAACCCTTGCACGGGTAGCCGCAATACTAAAGGCAGAGTAGTACTACCCTACAACTCAAGGCAAATAAGATAAAAAAGATCGGCTAAAAAGCATCCCCGCATTAGGGTCTACCATAAAGTCTGAGAGAGAACGCGTATAAAAAGGATAAGGGGGTCATAAATACTCCACGTATGGGGACGACAAGCCCACGTGGCACATGATTGGTGGGTTGATATTATTGACGGCAAGATCCTGCCAATGGATCTTCGTGAAAGCAACATATCTTTACCATGCTAAGATGCAAATCCCGACATAAGTTTAAATGTTACCAAAAATTAAAAGCCATTGACACATCCAAATCAAACACCGACCAATATATCTAATTTTTATAAATTAGTAATATTTTAATTTATTATTTGTAATAATTTTAAATATCATGTTTTCAATATTTCACCTCAAGTATAATCTCATGCTTACTAATATTTAAGTTGCCCATTTAATTTTTTTAATCAATTTCACATAGCCCTTTTCCCTATATCTGGCTTTTAGTTTTTTTTTTTTTTTTTTTTGCATTTGCCAATCAAACTATTCTCTGCAATATCTGCATTAATTGATATTGTTAAAATGTTGTACTGGCCTCCTCTGGTACAATATTTTACGTAAGAAACATGCACCTTGAATAGTTCTATTTGCTATAATTGTAGTGGACATGAGCACCAGAGGAGGTGAAAGGTAGTAAAAGCATAATTAATTTGTAAATATATTTTTCGTACTAAGGTTAATATTATTTTGACCGCTAAATTTCTATAAATTTTCTGTCAAATTCATCATTCTTCTTGATGAACGATGTAATACCCGATACTTTTAAATGGTAAATATTATGATGTTTAATTAAACTATAATTTTTCTTTTGTATTTAATTGTTAAGTTTTTCTGTTATTTTAATTTTCTAAATTAACGGTTGAGATCAAGATTCCTAGTGGGAGAGATGCATGGGATAATTTTTTTCTTATCTTTCTCCTCAAATTCAAACCCAGAAGTAGTTTGCCCTTCTTAATTGATGTTTGTACTTTTAGTAACATTAGGAAGAAAACAGAGAAGGTAGAAACAAGACACATGCTGTATTGTATACAATTGTAATATTATTTCTTTAGAATGAGTTAATTTAATAATACTTTTCAAATATTCAAAAAGTCAACACTAACCACATAATAGGACAGTAACATGGTTGTTAGCTTTATGAGTTAGCAATGTCGTACTAATTTCAAGACTGCAAATTCAATCGCATGCATAATTTAGTTTTGTTCGATTACTGATTTTGAAACAAGAAATTTAGAACCAATTTGTTACTTTTCCTTCACTAATCGTTGTTTCCTGTTTGTGCTTCCGATCTATAGTACCGATCGATTTGAGTATTTTTTTTTTTCATTCTGTGAATATGTTTATGGAAAGAGAAGGTATGATGGGTTACTGGACAGAAAAGTTCTAAAAAATATATAATATCAGTTTGTCATATACTACAGGATATTACATTAGAATTTAATTATTTTATAATACTAATTAAAGATGTTGAAAAGTCAACAACCAAGGGAAAAAAAAGCTATTATATATGTGTGTCTAAATAATTTATAAAATTTGTCATATTGTATTGCCTTACAAGTTTTAGCTATATTGCAGGTATGTTTTGGAAACAAAAGTTTCATTTTAGAAGACCACTGCTATTGAGTGAATATAGCGAAATGTTTGTTCGGTTATTAATTGTCTTGAATCATAAACTGAGTATCGATTAGGATTTTGATCTCGAGCTTTAGCCCAATTGATGGTAACTCAGCCTAGACACATCGTACAGTCCATATGTATACACATGTATTTTATTCACGTCCACGGTTCCCAATGAAATTCCGTGTGAGCAAGTTTACCACTCGAGACTGCTTGATCAATAATATGTATGGATCCACTGTTTGTATTATGTTTAATGTTGTTACTCAATGCCTATGTTCTTTTACGAATATTGATGTATTGACGTGTTGTTTAATTTGACTTTGGGAAAAACATAGATTGAACGTTAAGAACACCGGTTCGAATGACACTTGGATAAGGCAGCGGAGGATTTCGAGTGTGCATTATAATGCAGTGAAACTGTGTAGAGACATGTAAGTCTACAATAATAGAAAGATGTAAAATCAATTTGGATGGCTCGTCATGACAGTGTTGTTGATAGTTGAGCGTTGTCCCATGTTTGATTTTTGGGTGTCGTCTCATTATAAGGACCCCAATTAGGAATTGTTGGAGACGGTTGAGAATGATTTCGGGGGCATTTATGAGGGCAAGGGAGTGACGGGCAATGTCTTGGGCTTCCTTGAACTGATTAAGAAGAAGTAGTTAAGATTTGTTGGTACCTAACCTGGTGACGCCACATTTGATTAGATCTAGCTAGGGTGAGGTAGTTATTGACCTGAGTGAACGGTAGAATGTTCCTTCTTTGCCAGGTCAGTATTCAAGTCGAGTACATAACCTCGAACTACGGACCCTACGTAGGTAAAGACTGGTCAATATTAACTGAGTACCCTATGCTAGATAGTTAGGTAAGAAACAGAGTTCCTCGATAAAATTCCTAGAAACTTAAAATAGAATAAATTCATAATATACCTATGTGTTTATCTTCTGTATTTCAGTCTATAGTTTATTCCGATATCATTTACATTGTTCATAGATATTTTGTTGAGTACACGGATTTTCTTTGGTTTGATTTTTGGGTATTCTTTCTTACTAAGTTTCATTACTCATTGGAGCAATTTCTCTGCCCCTGGTGTTTCATACCAGATATCGAGAAGCGGTTGGATAATCCATCTGAGCAAGAAGTTCTGGGAGCTGCTGGAGAAGACCTTGGCGACATTTGGCTACCTTACCTCTAGATGTTATGTTTATCTTATTTTTCGAATAAATTATAAACCCATAAGGGTATTTTATGTCAATTTTAATTCCGCGTTTTAAAAACTCTGATTTATCGCATTTTTGCTGATTAAATTAATAATAAAATAGGCATTTTTCTTCATCTTTAATTGATATAATAAAGAAATAAAGGTTTAAATTAATATTTCGAAAAATCAGGGCGTTACAAACGAAATCTCGAAAGTAAAAAACTATGATCAAAAGTGTTTTTACAGTCTTCTTATTTTGAATTTTTTAAATTTTGTTTCATGGTTTACATTTTGGATTACTCTTGAGACAAATGAGAAAGCGTGAATTTATTTTCAAAAACCATGCAAAAAATTCTAAAATATCAAATAATACGCACAGTATTAATCTTTGCAGGAGGCAATCCACAATTTACATTGTACTTGTATCATGAGATGAAGACGTATTAATAAAATTATGAATTCATAGCGCAATTAAGATTTTCTTTATCTAATTTAGCATTTCAATTGGTTGGTACCAATGTGAGTAAAATCTAATAATTTGTATATTATATATCGAACTTGATCTGT
Source organism: Arctostaphylos glauca (assembly GCA_019985065.2). Lineage (NCBI taxonomy): Eukaryota > Viridiplantae > Streptophyta > Magnoliopsida > Ericales > Ericaceae > Arctostaphylos > Arctostaphylos glauca. The sequence continues at coordinate 9,562,470 of JAHSPW020000014.1, forward strand.
TATAAAGATATTACAAGGATAAAACCTTTTATATCATAACAATTAATACTACTCATCTAATAAAACTCAGACATACTTTGAAAATTCATCACTTTCATTGCTTTTATTTAGGTGACTTTTTTATATCCTTTGCGTTAAATTTTGAAAACAAAAAAGAAAGTAGAAAAAGGAATTTTTTAAATCTGTTATCTTGCTTTTTTACCTTATTTCACTTTATTTTTAGCTGGCAACCTACTTAACTGACAAAATTAAAACTGCATGCCTAGAAGATTAATCAACTCACCGAATTTAATAATGAGGGATTTTACAGTGGGTAGAAAAAATATCCACTACTTAGTATGGGTTCATTAAAATTTAACCTCAACTCAATCAATATGACCCAAATACATCCCTACGATGACTGTATTGTCGGTCCACAACCACATTATTAATAGAAAATATGATTTTACTAATCTATCTTGACTGTTATTAGTGTAACTTTTAAATTTCTTTTATGATAAAATGTATGTATAAAAAAATAAACGAAATTTAAACAAAGAGGTGATTTTTTTTTTTTTCAAAAATAAGTCAAGGAAAATAGAAAATAATATGGTCATGTATTTATTTGTTTGTAGGAAGATGTATCAAAATTTATTTCTATGTAATAATAGATATATTTATTTGTACATTCATTTTCAAAAATTACACATTTTCGAAAATAATCTCCCTGTAATTTTTTAAAATATTATACCTACTTACAGAGATATCAACTACTTAGCTATATATATGTGTATGTGCGTAGATATAAAAAGATAAAGAGAGTTATGGAAATAAAAAATATTAGATATAAAATATGACAAGTTATTTCAATTTGAATTTAAGAAAGATTTATATATACAATATCTCTGTTATTGTAAAATAACATGTATCACTTTTAAATTTTGACGACAAACCAACTCACTTCTATCACCGATGCTCCTAGAGTTCTTGTCACGACAACACTCACACCAATACTACATGTAGATAAATATATGATCATATCATTTTCCGTTATTCCCTGACTTTGATTTTTAAAAAGAAAATATCACCTCATATTTTAACTTTTGTTTATTTTTTTTATAGGTATATTTTTTTTCTAAAATTTGTACAAATTACAATCAAGATAATTTTTAAAATAACAAAGTGTTTGCTATTATCAATGAGATTGTGAACCGACGATAGTATCACCATAGGAATGTGCTCGGTCAGATCGAGTGAGTTGATATTAGATTTTAATCAACTCATCCTACACAGTTTCATATCTTTTCCATTCACCATAGGAATGTGCTTGATGAATTTTTTTCTGCCTTCTTTCATGCTTTATAACTTGAACCCTGATCGGTCACAATTTTATCCTAACCGGTAGAGATTCCATACTGACTTATTTTGTGCCTTGTAACCTAATAGCAAACACTTTGTTAATGACGATTATTCTACATGTAGTATTGGTGTGAGTGTTGACCAATCGAGAATGATCGTCATTTGTCAAGATAACCAATTTGTAAGAGGTTAGGAATAATCGTCATTTGTCAAGATAAAATCGTCATTTGCTAACCGATTAGGGTGGAGTCTTGACCAATCGAGAATGATTAAATGGGTTTTGATAGTTTTGATCCCCCGTTAGATGAAGGTATGAAAGATCAGGGTATAGTAATTTAGGTCCAACAGAAAATTCAATTTTGATCGTTTAACATGGTCATATTACAAGGCATAAAATAAGTTGGTATGAAATCCTGACTCATTCGTGGCCGATTAGGGTAAATCATGATTGGTTCTTGAAATGTTAGGAATAATCGTAACTGGTTCTTGATAGGTTAGGAATAATCGTGAGTGGTTGTGATAGGTTAAGAATAATTGTGACAAATTTGTAAGAGGTTAGGAATAATCGTCATTTATCCTGACCGGTCACGATTTTATCTTGTCAAATGACGATTATTCCTTCAAGGTCCATTAAGTAGGACGTGACATGTATGAATTTGATGATCGCGACACCCACATGTATAACTTGTTTTAATTTCTCATATTGCATGCTTATTTAATAGCTATTATGCAATTTATGATATCTTTTGGTGATTGGTAATTAATGAGCATCTTATTAGAATATCGGTCAACGTTGAAACACTTGGGCTGGTAATCGATAAGTTGACATCGAACCAAGTACTCTCAAGACACCATACATCAGATCCATGTTTGCATGCATATTTGTACATCATACTAACATTACAATATTTCTATTTAGTTATGATGAAAACTTGGAAATTGTGAGTATGTGTTGACTTGGACTAAGGATCCTGTGGACACAATCGATCTTGATGAATGAAAATATAGTCTTAGGGATTGGATGGCATGAACTGTTTACGTTATCGGTGTCCTAGTCGTTGTTACAATGGATTCTGACATGTCCCTTATTCAATAACGTATGCACGCTTAGCTTATGTTTTATGATACATTTGATGGATTCTATTGTCACAATTATTACGTATTGTGGGTAACGCTTGTGACGACCCGACAAGCAACACTCGTGTTGATTCGAATTTGAAATACTTGCGAACAATGCTTGTGACGACCTAGGTTTGAGATTTATTTAATGTGACAATTATCACGTGTTTACGCTATCGTGCCTCGATTTCGAGAGATAATGGACTTTGACATGCTATTGAAAAATGTGATTGGCTTAGAAATTTCCATTTACTCTTGATATTATCAATTTCAATTACATTTTATGAGGTACTATTTTTCGTATAAATATCATTCATTTCGTCATATACATAAATTGGACTTTACATGTAAGATTATCTATTGAGCCTCATAGTTCATGATGCAAATTTTATGCCCTTGTCATTTCATGCTATGTATCAAAGTTGGACATGAGGAACCCAAGTTTCGATCAGCAACGACATCAATCCCGAGAAGGATCCGATTGCATTGTGATTTACTTAGACTAGATCTTTAGGACCTCTGGCATCTCCTTTCCAAATGTATTTTCTTTTATTTCAGTATTTTGTTATTCTAAACTCATATTTTATCATTTAAGAAATGAAGTTTGACTTGTGATTTAGTTGCAGCTCGCATTCGTACTCATCTGTTGTAATGTTAAATTGGATAAATTTTTTAATTACGCTATGAATTCATAATTTATTATTATAAGAAAGTATCTTAGTTAAAACTTTTATATTCATATTTAGATTCTTGATTGAAACTTTTGTATACTTCTTTGCTAGGTTTTCAAGTAGGTCTTTGATAATTTATTTTTAGCTATGATAAGTCCAATTAATAAATATCATATTTTTGTCTGATTGTAACTTTTAACTATTAAAAAGCATTTTAATTAAAATTTTTATATACTTCTTAGTTAGGTTTTCAAGTAGGTTTTTGATAATTTATTTTTAACTATTATAAATCCTATTAACAACTATCATATTTTTTTATGATCATAATTTCTAAATATTAGATTAAATTTCTTTTTGTTTTGTAGTACAAGTAGATAAATATGCAGTAACGTGTTTTGTAAATTTGTATTTGTTTTTTTACTCTACTCAAAAAATATAGTGAGATTATTTTCGTTCTAAAAGAATAAGTAGAGTAATTCATAATTAATCTCCATTATTTTTAATTACTTTAAATTATGAGAGTTCTTAAATTTTGATGTCTTATTTTATTTATAGAGGCGAGATTAAATAAATACTTGCTCATATTAATTTAGTCATAAAGACATTAATTTCAATACTTCACTAAAAAATGAGTTTAGAATAAGATATTAAAGATATTTTAAAATGCATATGCTATGAAAACTACATGTTTATATTGTGTTATTCCGATAAAAATTTATTGTTAAAATATTCCCAAAAGTATAGACTGTATTTGTGAAGCTCACGTGATATGTGAGGATGTGTATTGGTTCGTTTGTTTATTTTTGGGTGTTGGCATTTTTTACTTCCAACACGGAAAGTCTGTGTACACAGACTTATGTACACAGATCCGGACACAAATCCGTCAGATGCACGTGAGACCCTTGATAATTTAAGAGTTTCACGTATATCCGATGGATCTGGAGTACATCTATGTACACAATCTGTGTACTTAACATTGTTGTTTTTACTTTAGTCTAGGAAAGGAAAGAATAGTAGCAGGCGTTTTAAGCATAAATGACTTAGCAGGCTTTTTGGCCGCAGAAGGTTTCAAAGGGCAAAAGTAATGAAGAATTGCAAGTGTAGACCCCCCCTCCCCTCGTAGCTAATATCAGCCTAGTTTTAAGGGACAAAATGATGAGGAAAGAAGACCAGACAGCCTCCTATTACTGACCACGAAGCCTTTGCACGAAGAGGATAGATATTTTGAATATATCCCGCGTATTAGAAATTGTTAAATACATGTCAGGTTTATAAATTATAAAAAAATTTATGTGCATTTAATAATTTCGAACACAGTTATATCCGAATGTATTCAAAAAATTTTGCGTTCATAATATTACGTACTCAATCGAAACCTCATGTCCATAATTACGTGTACAAAGCTCATACAAATATTTGATAGCAATGACATTATATATTCGTGCTTCAAGATCGCAAAATAATTAATTGATTTGCCGTAATAAATGTGTAGATATATATCCATCGGCACGTACATGAATTTTTCTATTTTTTAGTTATGAGAAAGACTATGCAGGCCTTAAAAAACTCCTCAAATTGTCTGTATCTAATTTTTTTTTATTGATATTTTAGTAGTTTTTGCAAGATTGGCAAGGATGTTTTAGAATTTGTTGAGATTAATGTTACTTGTTAAACACTAAAAAATTCGTGTTGATTGAAATATTATTTGATATAATTTTTTAAATATGTATGTCTTTAAAATTTATGTGAAACGATATATAACCAAAATTTTTTCAAAATTTTTTCAAAATTAGGGTGTGTTCGGTTATGAGTTTGAGAGACTTTCTCTCAAACAAGTTTCTGGAACAGTTTCTGAAACAGTTTCAGAAACAGTTTCTGGAACATTCTCCCAGACAACTTTTTCTCTCTATAAAAGAAAAAGTTTCAGAAACAGTTTCTGAAACAGTTTCTGAGACACTTATAACCAAACAACGTCTCAGAGTCATGTTTCTAAAACTATTTCAGAAACACCCTAATAATTAAAATAAGTGCGAAAAAGAAGCAATAAACGGACGGTCTAATCCCTCAAAAGGGTTCAGGGAGATCCACTTTTTGAGAATCCCCCTCCCATGCATGTCTAACTCGTCGGTGGATGTGCATTCTCTGTCCATCCATGTCCTCTCTCTCTCTCTCTCTCTCTCTCTCTCACACACACACACACAGAGGAGTGACACTCAACATCTGCATTTCTCTTTTCTACATGCTGAAAAGGTTGGACATCTGAGATAAGATGTTTCGAAAGAAATTGAAAAATGTACAACTTTTTTGATTTTCATTAACATTTCCAAAGACTATTATATCTATCACAAACAAAGCTCACAATCTGAAATCTATTGGGTTTGGGTTATTGTTTCAATGAAGAATCTGAAGCCGACAACCGTGCCATACTCGTCCCATCCAAAGATCTTTAAAATTCTTTTACTATAATTGCTTTTTATTACTTATGGGTTAGTATTCGGTTTTGTTTTTCAATTCTTTTAGAGCTTGTTTGGATGGGGAAAAGGAAAGGAGATAATTTTTGGAGGGGGTAAAAAGATCGACGTGATATGTTTAGCATGGTTTGGGAGCAAAAAATACAGGAGGATAATTTTTCACCCCTCCTCCAAAAATAATTCCCCGGAGAGGGATAAAGGGGAATAATTTTTGGGCCGGGGGAAAATGCCAAAAAAATAACAGGAGGTATTATCCAAGAATAATACCCCTTCTCTCTCATTACAACTACAAAATAATCTTATCCCCCTATTTTATCCCCCATCCAAATCAAGTACTATTTTATCCACCATTTTTTAATACTCCATCCAAACTATCTATTTTTTATTACCTCCTCTATAAACATCACATCAATGTGGGCCAATCCTTTAAAAATAATACCCCTCTTATCTTATCCCCCCTCAATAACTGATCCCCTTAAAAATAATCACTCATCCAATCGGCCCCTTAATATTAATTTCGCAACAGCGGTGACTAAAAAAAATCAAGATTAATTATCATTTGGACTAATCTCATGAGAATTAATATAACACGAGAGATTTCAAACTTAAGACTTAGAAGAAAATATATAACTCCTTAAATCTCAATATCTTAATTAGCAGACCAATTCCATGTGGTTATGTAAAACTGGCTAATAATCACATATATATTTGGTCAATCAAATGAGTTTTCCTTTGTTATCAAGAATAAAATGTTATTAAACATCAATTCTAATATATAAATAAACTAATCCTGAACTAAAAGTTGAAGTGCTTCACAAAAGCGAATTCCAAAATTACCCTATAAAATGTAAATTTTTATAACTATAATTATTTTAACGTGAAATAACTAACCGGAGAAAATAATAAAATTACTCAAGCCAAATGCTTATTCCCACAGCCTATTCCTACATTCTACTCATACAACTCAAGCTCATATATATATTTTTTGGTAACTGAGGTATCCGGTAAGTTTAGAGTATGCTTTACTTGTTGCCGACTAGTCCTTGGGGATTAAAAACTGGACAAACCTCTAGTGGTCCAAAAATTTGTTATTATCAAGATTTGATCTCAAAATATCTGGATTTACAGTTGATTTCAATCTCCACTTGAATAGCTCTATGGGGTTAACTCACTATCATACTTTACTCACACATTTTACATAGTAAACTACACACATGCATACACATAGAGTGTGTGTGCACAACCTCTAGTTTTAAAACGAATATTAAGTAATTAGCTGGATCAGGGTTTATGAATCAACGGCCGAGGTTCAAAATACTTTATTCAGGTAGAAATATTTATTCTGGTTCTGAAAATGTAGTGAGATAATAGTTGAATTTTATGAGGGGTTCGTATTGGTATGCGGGAAATTTAACATCAAAAAGATCTTTTAGCCTCCACAGTGGGAGTGCCACGCGTACGTGTGACCCCACTTTATACTAACAAGCAGAGACTGACGAGTCCAAAAAGTAAGAACAGGAGATTTCAAGTAATTGTTACTCCTACTTGATATGTGTGTTTTTCCTACTCTGGTAATTTAGTAGCTTCCACAGTGTTGTGTCTTAGGGTTGCCTGTATGTTTTTGGATCTCTAATAGGTAGAGAGAGAGAGAGAGAGAGAGAGAGAGAGAGAGAGAGAGTTTTGACTTCTGGGTAGTAGGGTTAAAGATTAAAGCTGGAATGTGGGCTCTGAACATATACATGGGGATGGAGATGTATGAATTTGTTTGTCCGCCCATATGCATGAAGCTTCATTACTACGACTGTAATTTTAGGTGGCGTGGGTTGAAATAGGGAGTATAAGTTTTTTTTTTTTTTTTTGTAGCTTTATATTACTGCATCAGGTTCTATTATTACAAGCAGCATCAGTCTCGTACACCAAATACCCTTTTTCGATATGTAGAAAGAATAAATACCTATGTATACGCATACATAGTTCGGTACGTATAATTAAACCATGTTGTCTTGAATACGAATACATACTCCCCCTTGTGTTAAATATGTTGTGCTCGATGGAAACCATGCATGTGCAGAATACTAGAATTTGACTCATTTTAGGGTTTTCATATTTGAATGTGATTGGGTATTGGTCTATGAAGTTTGTCTTTGGCTTAAATTTAATTTGTTTCTGAATGTTGACTTCAACGGTGGAGCTAGAAATGAAAATTTAGGGGTGGCGAAATTTAATTACATATACGTTCCAAGTTAACATATGTATGCATATTGATAATTTATGTAAGTACTTTTGCATAATGCATGTACGTACCTGCAGCTTCTTCAATAGAGAGTTAAGTGTTTCCATTGTTATTTTTGGTTTATGACAAAAAGTAGGTAAATTGTGTTTTATAAACCATGTGTATTATGCAATGTCATCCAATGTGTCGGTAGGTCCACATTTTAATTTTATTTTTAATTGATGATTTTTTAGGATAATCACACGTAAATTGATACTAAAATCATCCATTTTTATATTTACTGATTTATTTTTAAGTTGTGAGATTTTCTTTTATATTCTTAACATGATTTTTTGTTAAAAATATTATTCAAAAAATCTATATTAATTTTAGCAATAAATTTAAAAACATATGTGGGTACATATCGGTACTAACACTTACCGTACAAATAACAAAAACGATACACTCATCGGTACAAGATTGATATATAACTTTAGACGGAACTAATCAAAAAATATTATTGATGTAATCAACCCTAAGTAATTGGAACTTAAAGACTCAATTTAGTTTTTCAATCTTGACATGTGGGTGATTTTAACCGTAGCTAGGCATCTTTGCCAAGAAATTGGTAGGCATGACATTTGGTCTTCTAGCACGATCATTTAGTGATAAATAATGTAGGCGGGACTTTAATAACTGATTTTTATTCTTATGTTAGAAATCAAGAAGTGACATACACTCAATGGTTGTACAATGCACAGCAAAGTGTGCATAACATATAGTGCGAGAATTTTATTGTGCATAGCGAGCCCACCAAAATAACGTCGCTTAATTTGGTGCCCAAAACATCTTTGACGTCCGAACGCAATACCTTAAGCTTGTGAATGCTTACCAAAATCATATTTTTTTTGCGCGCTGCACAACAAGATTCTCGTTTACTCAGACAACCCTAATTTCCAAACATAGCATAGAATTTATATGTATCTTATATGAACTATATTAAATATATATGATGAAGGCGATGTATGTTATTTATGATATATTACTACTATTGACAGGTGCAGGGGGAGGAGAACTCCCCTTGTAGGTTTGTCCAATTTGGATGCACGAATCTTTTTGAATCTTGATCTCCCCTCTCTGCCAAATAAAGAAGTGATTAGGATATATATGCTTATGTACAACACAACCCAAATCACATTACTCCAGATGAGAGAGAGAGAGAGAGAGAGAGAGAGAGAGGGGCATGCAGTTACAGAGCTTCCATAGACGGGTACAACCCGTGCTATTTTCGCAGCTGCAAAATTTCAGAGCTGTTCCCCTTGGCTGGATCCCATTAAACGAACCGTTAAATATTGTTTCAGTCTTACTCTCCGCGGGGTGTGTGTGTGTGAGAGAGAGAGAGAGAGTATTAGCTATGCCCTTTAACCTGGTCGGTACAACGGCATCTGTTGGTAGAGTTGTTCAGTTCTTTAATAAATTCTTCTTTTAATTTCTTTTTTTAAATCTAAATCGAGGAGTATTAATTCCCTATGTCTGTCGGATTGTGTCTGCAGTTTACTCCTCCTGAGTCCTGAATACATATTGTATTAACTTCATGTGTGTCTATATATATATATATTAAGATTCTTCAAATTTTCTGCCCCTTAATTCCTCTGTCCCCTGATCTGCTACTGGTTTTTTGGGCACTGGCTATATGAGAATTCTTTAATTTCTTAAAATTCCTACGTAATGAACGATTGTAAAGAGAATTTAAAATGTTTACACACACACACACACATAAAATAAAAGCATGGTCATAAAAAAGGTATGAAAAAGTATTTTCAAAAGATCATACGTTAGTTTGTACTAACTTCACTTATTTTATTAATGAAGGATTTATTTTTGTTGTTAGTGAACTCTTTAGTACTTTCCCAAAATATTTGACTATTTAATTTATTTCTGCAAAATAAACAAAAATTAGAAATAATAAAACTCAAAAAACAGATTAAATAATTTATTTCCTTTAAATTATTTTTATTTTAACAATTTTTTAAATAGTTATCATTATTTTTATTTTTCAGAATTATCTTGTCTAAGGAATATATTCATAAACAATCAATGTTACATTAATAAACAATTTGCAAAAAACAAAAATGGGACAAATTGATAGGCGCGTCAAATACATGTGTTTTAGCGCCTAAGTAGGGGTTTTAGCGCATTAGATGAGCGGTTTAATTCTTATTTTCCTGTTAATTCGTGCACGTGGTTGGTGTTGGTGTTTATGGTAATTTTGCAGGAAAAATGGGATAATTTTGGAGCTATTTGATGATTGTGTGGGCCCGCGAAGGAGAAGAGATGTGGAACAGAGACGTGGTGGCCAAGTTACTCGAAGGAAAGATTTAAAAGCATCGGGAGCGCTACACATAAAGTCTCGGAGCGCTCCAAAACTGTTACAAAAGGTCCCAAAAACGTCCAGAATGTCGAGGAGCGATACCCACAAACACTTGTAGCGCTACAGAAGCATTAGAAGGTCAACAGGTCAACGCCGGCCAAGGTTCAAAGGGGCGACTTAACCCATTAGGGAGCGCTACCCCATTTTTGGTGTAGCGCTACCTAGAGCTTATCATACTTAACCCATTCGGGAGGGCTACCCCATTTTTGGTGTAGCGCTACCTAGAGCTTATCATACTTAACCCATTCGGGAGGGCTACCCCATTTTTGGTGTAGCGCTACCGAGAGCTTATCATGGCCATTGAACGTCGTCGTCTCACACTTCCGCGTTTTATTATTTTAATTTCTTACGTTTTAATTAAAATAAACTAGGGTTTTAGTATAAATATGTTGTTTAGGCGTTTTAGAAAAAAAAGTTTGGATTAATTAGGTTTTATTTTTTCTTTAGCAGCTGCCTCTCTATTTCAGATTTGCTTTTCCAGACTTTGTTCTTCCATTATTCCAGCTTTCAAGTTAATTTAATCGCACTTCGGTAACGTTTATGCTATTTTCGCCTTCATTAAAGTTGTCAAGTTCAATTTCTTTCATCAAGTTCTTTGGTTTTCAAGCATCGGGGTAAGTGTTCCTTGCAACTCTCGTGTTAATTCCGCTTGCAAAGTTATTGGTAACATATTTAATCTTTGTTTTTTTTTTTTTTTTACTTCTATTTCACATGAGTATGTCTAGATCTAGGGTTTATTTCATTATTGCGTTTTCTTCCAAAATGAGTGAGTAGTCGTCTTGAGCATGGCCGCGGGGCGTTGAAATCCGTGGTTAATTTAATTGGTGTTTACCTCGGGTCGAACTAATTTCGTTTGACGCAATTTTAGGTAAAAGAAACACTTTTCTAACAAACAAAACCCAGGCATTGCCGGATTCCGAATGCGCAAGGGATTGGTAACAAGCGGTGCGCATTTGTTAGAATCCGATTTCTCAAAATCTAAAATCAGCTAAACCATTACTTGTGACCCGAAGTAAATGTTAATTAGATGAATACCGGACGCCAAGTCCCCACGGCTGTGCTCTCCTTTAATTCATAGTAAACTCAATTAATTTAGTTCGTTAAATTAATCAAATCAAACCAAAGGGGTTGCTACCTAAGAGCTATTTAAATTAGAATTCACTAGGTTTGAGTCTATCACCGTCAGTCGTCTCTGTGGTTCGACTCCGGTACTTCCGGATTATCTTGCTACACTGACATTTGAGTCCTGCGCTTGGGACGTGTTTTTAGTCTTAATTTTCAGTTACCCAGTCGGTCAAGCATTTTTGGCGCCGTTGCCGGGGACGGCGACGTGTGATCAAATTTAGTGAGTCTTAAATTAGTAGTCATAGGTAGTCGAAGGAGAGTGCCGTCAATTCAGGATCCCTTATATTATCGTGACCCGACAAATCGTTTGGTCCGTAGAGACATTGGACTGAGTCAACCTGAGTTTGATAGCTCATCATCTTTAAGTTCAGAGTCAGAGTCAGTTGTATATCAGTCAGAGTCTATCCAAATTAATAGTCTTAATATAGAATTAACCTTTGAGTCAGTATATAACCCGCTTTTCCAGTTAGAAACTGAGTCAGAAGTAATGGGTGACCAGCCAGTGATTCCGACTCAGTCCTTACGGCAGTACTTGCACCCTGAGAGGACTACCCTCCCAGGACCCATAGTATTCCCTCCAGAAACAGCTGAGGCACGAAATGCCTACACGGTGAAACCTGGTGTTTTAAATAGCCTTCCCACTTTTTATGGGAGAGAGTGTGACGACCCCTACGAGCATGTGCGTACATTTGAGGGATTAGTTCGCAACCTCGCCACTAGTACCCAATATGAGACTGCCTGCCTCAAGCTGTTTGAGGCCACTTTAAAAGATAGTGCTCTTACCTGGTTTCGAATTCTTAAACCTCGTTCCCTTACCACTTGGGCACAAGTGCGTGATGCCTTTTATAAGAAATACTTTTCTGAGGGTAAAACCAAAAGTTTTAGGCGTCAAATTCAAGGGTTTAGACAGGGGCGGGATGAGTCTTTTCTAAGAGCATGGGAGCGATTCAAGGAATTGCTCTTAAAGGTACCTCAACACGGTTTTGAGAGAATTCAGCTAGTCAGTTTCTTCCACCTGGGCCTTACCCCTGAGACTGTCCAACACTTAGAATATTCTTGTAAAGGGGATGACTTTTTGTCTAAAGGAGCGGAAGAGGCTTGGGATTTCTATGATGACCAAGCCGACAGGCAGAGGGCGTTAGAACCATCCGAGTTTGAGCGATCTAGACCTTCTGGGTCCACTGTTATTCCGGTCACAATTCGGGACCAGCATCTTCAGGCTCAGGTTGAGAAGATGGCGCAGAGGTTAGAGGAATTAGAGGTTAAGCAGACCAGACCTGTACATGAGGTGACCGTAGAGGAAGTGTGCGTGTGGTGTGAGTGTAAAGGACATTTAGCGACTGCTTGTCCTGGTTTTATAGCCGCCAAGGGGGCGAGTCAATATAACCAGGAAGAGGTGAATGCAGTCAGGGTGTGGGATCCTTATAGTAATACTTATAATGCAGGAACCTCTTCTCACCCTAACTTTGGGTGGTCCGAACCTAGAGCTGTGAGTGGAGGTCAAGCACAACCCCCTGCGCTACCTCCGCCACAGCAATATCAACAAGCCCAGTCGACCAGGCCCCCTCAAGGCCAAGTTATTCCTTATCAGTATCAACTACAGCCCGGTAAGGGGGTAGGTCCATCCATCCGTGGTCCGCCCCCAGGTTATAATCAGATGACTGCTCGCGACCATAAGCTAGAGGACACAATAAATTCTCTTATGCAGTCCCAAATGACCTTTCAGACTGAGACCAGACAACAGATAGGAGCCCTGACAACACAAATGTCACAACTCACTGCGGTAGTTAGTCAATTGAGTCAGGAAAGGGGTAGGTTTCCATCTCAGGGTAGTACGGCGGGGGGCCAATATTTGGGTAACTCTTTAGGTCCTAATGTTCAGAACCCGTATCAGGAAGAAGCTAAGTCGGTCACCGTTCTTAGGAGCGGGAAAGAGATCGACAAGACCATAATTCCTAAGCAAAAACCAACACCACCCCCGGAGTTGGTTGTTGCACCACAAGCGAATCCTAATAGTGGTAAGTACTTGAGTGAGAATGTGGAAGTAGGGAAGGAGTCATCTGATGTGGTGAAACCTGTAGTTGCGGCCCCCACGACTCTGACACCGCCAGCTGTGCCTGCAGCGCCTTTTCCCCAAAGGCTGGCGGTGAAACATAAACAAAAAGAGCACTTTAACATGTTAGACCTTTTTAAGAGAGTGCAGTTTCCTATCACCTTGATGGAGGCAATTGAGTCTTTTCCCCAGTGCGCTAAGGTATTGAAGGACCTTTGCACGAAAAAGCCTAAGGATAGGAAGAAGGTGGTTTTAACAGAGCTGGTAAGCTCCATCTTTGAGACCGAGATTCCTGCCAAGTGCAAGGATCCAGGGTGTCCTACCATCCCTATAGCTATAGCAAGTCAGAATTTTGACAAGGCACTGTTGGATTTGGGAGCGAGTGTGAATTTGCTTCCCTATTCAGCATACTTGAGATTGGGCCTAGGCGATCTGAGACCTACTCCTGTCACACTGCAGTTGGCGGACAGGAGTGTGAGAGTGCCCAAAGGGGTAGTTGAGGATGTCTTAATTCAGGTAGGTGAGTTCCAATTCCCTGCTGATTTCATTGTGTTAGACACTTGCCTGAATCCTGATGTGTTAGAGAAAACTCCCATAATTCTAGGTCGTCCTTTCTTAGCAACCTCCAATGCCGTTATGAATTGCAAGACTGGCAGGGTTCAGTTATCTGTTGGCGAGGAGAAGTTAGAGGTGGATGTGTATAGTGTCAATACTCTTGAGGAGGATGATGAGGAGGTAGAGGAGGTAAGTTTGATAGGGGCACAAGTACACGAGCATTTTGACAATTTTTTGTATAAGGGTCCCGATTAGGAAGAAAAATCGTGTATCTTTTCATTCATGTTATTTCTTTCTGTCATTTATTTCGGTTGTTCTTTATTTTGTTCAAAAAAAAAAAAAAATTTCTTGATGGTCTTGTATAGCCACCCACACCTACCTTCACGTTCAGGGAAGGCGTGGGGAGAAAAGTATGACACGTGAGGCTGCGTGAATGCGTGGTGGAGTATTTTTATTTTGTTTTTGTGGAGCCCGGATAACACGAGCCGGGCAGGACTAATGCCATTTGCATATTTTCGGTAGTTGTGGTTTCAGTCTTTTGGCAGGGTAAGCATGCTACCACACCAGCCTTGGTAGATTAGGCCTCACCGCTGGGGAGATGGAGGCATTCAGGAGCTCTAAGTCATGAGTGCCATTATGTGTGGCGGTTGTAAGCCCGAAGCCCCCAGCGCGGCTTTGTGTGACTAGCTGTGGCCCCCATATTTGGGGCCGAAGGAGCAAGCCCTGGAGCAGCTGCAATGACGAGAAATGGAAAGGCGACAAATTCCTCAAACATCGGCTGAGGTCATAGGTGGTTGGCTGCCACCCATCGGTCCACTCTTTTCCCTTGTTCTCCCTATTTTTTTTTCCTGTTCTCTAGCTCTGAGGACAGAGCATATCTCAAGTTGGGGGAGGGATCACTTTGTTCCTTATTTTGTAAAAAAAAAAAAAAAAAAATGGTGGAAATCTTTTTGCATGAGACTTGAAGGCTATGAGATTGACTCATGATTGATTGAGTTTGAGATATGATATTGCATATAGTGGCATTATAGTTCTTTTTGCTAGTTTGTTGCGAAAAATTTGTCATGGCATTTATTATTAGCACTTTTGCACTACACAATTCTTTGGGCGTTGGTTATTTGTGAGTTATGACTTGATTGTTCTCGATGGCTAGTTTAGTGGAGACTTATGCCCATGTGAGTTTAGAGCCTTATCTATTTCTTGGAGTGGTGTCACATGAACTCCTGTTTGTCAAAAAAAAAAAAAAAAGAAGCATATTCGTTGTGTGATCTCATTATTCTTGTTGTCAAGTGTTGAAATTGCGTGTATGATGTATTGTCTCTTTGGGTTTGGATTGACACATGGTTGTTTCACCCCTAGGAAAGGATTATAGGCAATTTTTTTGCTATTTTTGAGCCTGTTCGTTCCTTTCTTTTACTCACTTATCCCTTGCAAGCCCATTTGCACCTTATACACAATGCCTTTTTCTTGTTGAACTTCACCTTCCATATTGTGTCTCGAGAATGGCAAACTAAACGAAAAGGATGGACTTGTGACATATTGATTGAAGGGAAGTGTGAATGAAATTTATGCGTGCTTGTTGTGATTTCCCCTCATCGTTAAAAAAAAAATGGTTGTACCAAAAAAAAAAAATAAAAAATTGGGTGCAATTTGAATGAAAAGAGGGAAGTTACTAAATCACTTTTTGAGAAGGGATGGAGGTTTCTAATGTGGAGTATGTTGAGAAGTTAGGGAAGAGAGATGAGGTAGTGATAATGAGTAGAGGGCACACATTTTAACATTAGCCCTAGATTGTTGATTGCCCATTCTCGGACACTTGAAGTTATTTTTACCTAGCCTTGAGATATTGCTCCCTTACCTAACGTTATAACCAAAAGTAAAGACCTATTTGATCCTAGGGGTGATGGGGCGCGGATTGATGGATATGAAGAGAATTTCAACACTTGTGTTTCGTTCATGAGATCTTGTGTCCACCATATAAAAGGCATTCTTTTTGTGTCAACTTGTGCAGGGTACTTTGCTTTCATTTACATAATTTCTGCCTGCACATATTGAGAGTAATATGCACCTTGTTTTGAGTGATTTCATTTGTTGACTGCATGACACGGTGAGATTTGAAGTCGAGATTCGGTCCGGAGAGAACTTTTGATTGTTTTTCACTTGTGACCGAAGCCCTTGTTCACACACGCTGAGTTAAGATGCCATGACTTATTTTCTTGACTTGATAGTATCTAGAACTGCTTATGCCCATTATCTTAT
Source organism: Arctostaphylos glauca (assembly GCA_019985065.2). Lineage (NCBI taxonomy): Eukaryota > Viridiplantae > Streptophyta > Magnoliopsida > Ericales > Ericaceae > Arctostaphylos > Arctostaphylos glauca. Next base: position 9,578,704 of record JAHSPW020000014.1, read on the forward strand.
TGCAATGGCTTTATATTATGTACTTGAGATATCATTGAGCTGTCTTACAGATTTTTGGGTTTCACGTGAAAAGGATTCGTGGTGTTTTGTGGGTAATCACTGCTGAAAACCCTCACGAGACTTCACTCGTCCTACCGGGGTCGCCCGGGGGTTTAAAAGATCTATCCGTATTTTTTTTATTTGTTTTATCCTTTTTGTTGCTAGGGACTAGCAACGTTTAAGTTGGGGGATGTGATAGGCGCGTCAAATACATGTGTTTTAGCGCCTAAGTAGGGGTTTTAGCGCATTAGATGAGCGGTTTAATTCTTATTTTCCTGTTAATTCGTGCACGTGGTTGGTGTTGGTGTTTATGGTAATTTTGCAGGAAAAATGGGATAATTTTGGAGCTATTTGATGATTGTGTGGGCCCGCGAAGGAGAAGAGATGTGGAACAGAGACGTGGTGGCCAAGTTACTCGAAGGAAAGATTTAAAAGCATCGGGAGCGCTACACATAAAGTCTCGGAGCGCTCCAAAACTGTTACAAAAGGTCCCAAAAACGTCCAGAATGTCGAGGAGCGATACCCACAAACACTTGTAGCGCTACAGAAGCATTAGAAGGTCAACAGGTCAACGCCGGCCAAGGTTCAAAGGGGCGACTTAACCCATTAGGGAGCGCTACCCCATTTTTGGTGTAGCGCTACCTAGAGCTTATCATACTTAACCCATTCGGGAGGGCTACCCCATTTTTGGTGTAGCGCTACCTAGAGCTTATCATACTTAACCCATTCGGGAGGGCTACCCCATTTTTGGTGTAGCGCTACCGAGAGCTTATCATGGCCATTGAACGTCGTCGTCTCACACTTCCGCGTTTTATTATTTTAATTTCTTACGTTTTAATTAAAATAAACTAGGGTTTTAGTATAAATATGTTGTTTAGGCGTTTTAGAAAAAAAAGTTTGGATTAATTAGGTTTTATTTTTTCTTTAGCAGCTGCCTCTCTATTTCAGATTTGCTTTTCCAGACTTTGTTCTTCCATTATTCCAGCTTTCAAGTTAATTTAATCGCACTTCGGTAACGTTTATGCTATTTTCGCCTTCATTAAAGTTGTCAAGTTCAATTTCTTTCATCAAGTTCTTTGGTTTTCAAGCATCGGGGTAAGTGTTCCTTGCAACTCTCGTGTTAATTCCGCTTGCAAAGTTATTGGTAACATATTTAATCTTTGTTTTTTTTTTTTTTTTACTTCTATTTCACATGAGTATGTCTAGATCTAGGGTTTATTTCATTATTGCGTTTTCTTCCAAAATGAGTGAGTAGTCGTCTTGAGCATGGCCGCGGGGCGTTGAAATCCGTGGTTAATTTAATTGGTGTTTACCTCGGGTCGAACTAATTTCGTTTGACGCAATTTTAGGTAAAAGAAACACTTTTCTAACAAACAAAACCCAGGCATTGCCGGATTCCGAATGCGCAAGGGATTGGTAACAAGCGGTGCGCATTTGTTAGAATCCGATTTCTCAAAATCTAAAATCAGCTAAACCATTACTTGTGACCCGAAGTAAATGTTAATTAGATGAATACCGGACGCCAAGTCCCCACGGCTGTGCTCTCCTTTAATTCATAGTAAACTCAATTAATTTAGTTCGTTAAATTAATCAAATCAAACCAAAGGGGTTGCTACCTAAGAGCTATTTAAATTAGAATTCACTAGGTTTGAGTCTATCACCGTCAGTCGTCTCTGTGGTTCGACTCCGGTACTTCCGGATTATCTTGCTACACTGACATTTGAGTCCTGCGCTTGGGACGTGTTTTTAGTCTTAATTTTCAGTTACCCAGTCGGTCAAGCACAAATTTATACAAAAGTCTTTCTAACCAATGCCTAATGGACAGTAGATAATAAAGACATAAATACAAACAGACATGGATACCAATACATATTTTACAGATATCTATGCATATTCACGGATATTAATAAATTAATAAATATTTACAAATATTGATACACTTTTTCATATTATCTACCGCTTAATGGACGGTGGTTAATTAGCATTATCAATTTATGTTCTTGTGAAAAATGTATTGAAACTAATAAATTTAAGGATCTTTCGCTTGAGAAATTACAACTATTATTTATAAATTTAAAAAAAATGCACCAGCATAGTTACATATATTATCATCACATGTGATTTTTCTTATAACTTAGAATATCCGGATCAATTTATGTGAATCTCGATTAATTTTTGGAGGATCAGTTTCGTCGTCCAGTTGCACGAATCTCAATTATATAGATTGATTCATAGGAATTTATAGCACATGAAAAATTTCGAACAAGTATCATCATGTGATTGTATGTGTATTTGAGATCTGCACATATACATACAGAAGAAGGTGTTACGTATGTGTCGAACCCATCATCATGTGATCGATATTGTGATTGTATGGGTGTAAATATTTCTCATCGTTGCAGTTTTGCTTTCCCTCGTGATTTTCATCTTCAAAATTTCTTCAAAAATAATATTGTTGTGGACAAAAAAAAAAGAAGAAAAATGCTGGTTTCTAGTAAGTATGAACTACGGTAGTCCATTTAGATTCTACATATTTATACTCTGACAGTTCTTCCCTCTTGTCGTTGAAATCTAAAGCTCCTCTTTATTAATTCTCTCTGGTTAGGGGTCTCCGCCTTTTCCAACTCCTTACCGTCATTTACAAGTAACACCTCTCTCTCTCTCCAAGGGTCATTCTTCTGTCTTTCTCACGACAAGAAATTTATAACCTATATGGCCTGTTTGGAAGAGGTATAATGAAGGGAATAATGTTTGAAAAGAGTATAACGGTTGACGTGATATATAGACATGATTCGCGGGGACAAACATGCAGTATAATAATTTTTTATCCCTTCAAAAATATTACCTGTTAGAGGTATAGAGGGGTATTATTTTTGGGCCACCTCCTCTCTATCCAAAAGTAAAAGTATTAGGACAAGTCCAAAATACCATTGAGAAAGTCCTAAGTCAACATACTACCCTTTTGCTTGATCTTTTAGTGATCAGGAGCTATTTCTCTCTCCTAAATGCTAAACATGTCTCTCTCTCTCTTTACATTCAGTTAATATTTTTTACACTTCTCGATTTCTCTCGTCATAAGGAATAATTAATCTAAAAAATTTAACATAAAACTAACTAGATTTAACTAAAGTACCACTTTCATAACCATCTCCAATTTCAAGGAAAAAAGTGAACTAATCATTCTAACTATGATTCAACTGTCAAAAAACCAATAAAACAAGTAGAAACAAAAGACAATTAGATTGTTGTATTACCTGTACACTCAATTCATTATGTCGTATGAGATTTTTAAGGCCTATAATGCATACATTCCTCGAGATCTCAACAAATTAAAAAGCAATTGTTGACATGTTGTAAATGAGTGGAAAAAAAAAGGGAAAAGCTTCTCTACCTCAACCAATCCACACCAATGGTAGGGTAGGTTCAAGCAACCTATTTAAGAGGTGATGACGAGAGTGTTTGGGCACCTCATTTTTGGCATTTCCCGTTATCGTTTTTTATTTTTTGCTGTTTGGCGCCTCCTTCTCAGAACTCATTCTGCAAAACGTATTTTCCAATTTTGACAAACGGAGCAAAAACTTAGAAGTAGCTCTCTACTTCCTTTTTCCATTCTCGTTTTCCATTTTCCGCAAAGGGTAGACATCTCTTCCATCTATGTCCTTGGACGATTTCTCCTGTTTGTTGCTCCTTCTCATAGATCTCTACCTTTTGGTCGATTGTTGAGGACCTTGGGCGATTTTGGTCCTATTCGCTGCTCCTTCTCATAGTTCTCTTTCTTCATCTCTCACTCCTTGAAACTTCCTCTCTTATGTGTTTCGATCGGATCTGAAAAGGGCGTCCTGCCACTTTTCAAGACACTAACCCTTTTATGCTTCCTAAAAGTACAGCTTTCGCACATGTGACACCAAACAGTTTTGAACTTTGGAAGTTTCTCTATGGACAAAAGTACCTTCAACTCTTTTCACTCATTTGACCTAGCATATAGAGCCATAGATTCACATTATCCCCATCATCATCAACTATAATTGTATCCCTTGGACTCATCATCATACACAATGTGTCAGTTTTCACTCCACGAGCCACAACCAATGCTCCCTTAATGATCTTCCACTGATCACTAGCGAATGTAATTGAAATTCCTTCAATATCAAGTTGTCCGACAGAAATTAGATTTTTCATCGACTTAGGCACATGTTGAACTTTCTATAAGAACCATGTAGATTTGTTTGGCAGTTTAATACGAATCTCTTCCATACTCAAAATCTCCAATGCTTTCCATTCAGCCAAACACACCTCCTCAATATTACCAACAACATAGTTCTCAATAATTTCTCGATGTGCAGCAATATGAAAAGAAGCTCCTGAATCTAACATCCAAGAATTAATTGGATTGTCAACTAAAAGAAGTAAAACATCCTAAACATCTTCTGCGACCATATTAGGAAAATTATTCTTATTCTATTTCTTGAGTTCAGTACAGTCTCTTTTATAACAACCAGTCTTACTGCAGTTCTAACGCTCAGTTTGTTGTTCTTCCCCTTGCTGTCTTGACCCCGATTGACCTCTATCATTCTTCAATTTTGATATTCTCATGTTGTGATTTTTCTTAAAATTCCTACCTCTACTTTCGGTGTTTAAAGCTAAACTCGAATTTGAGTTATATGATTGAATTGTGTCTCTCCTGCATACCTCATCTCTCAAAATCAAATATTAAATATCATCAAATTTGACTTTATTTTTTCCAGCAGAATTGCTAACCACTATTCTCAGATTCCAACTATTGGGTAGTGAGGCCAACACAATCAATGCTCATATTTCATCATCAAAATCAATAAAAACAGACGATAATTGATTTGTAATTGTGTTAAAATCATTAAGATGTTGAAGAACGACAATACTTTCGATCATCTTAAGATTAAACAATTTTTTCACCAGATACACCTTGGTTAGCCAAAGGTTTCCCATATATACTTAATAAAACTACCACCATACCTTGAGTAATTGTCTCCTTCACAATATTTTGTGCAACTTATTTGGATAGAGTCAATCAAACAATCCCTAGCACCCGCATGTCTAGGATCTTCCACTTATCATCATTCATCTATTTAGGTTTCTAATCATCAAGTGGTTGATTCAACACCTTGCCATACAGATAATCCTCGATCTACATCTTCCAATACCTAAAATCATTGCTGTCAAACTTCTTGATCCATGCGATTCTCGTCCCTTTTCCTTCTTCTCCTACCATTGATCTCTATCGAACCTGAGAGCTTTGATACTAGTTGTTAGGCAATCGCACAATCAAAGCACACAACACAAAGATTTGCATGGTTTTGAGTTAAGCAAATCACTTAATCGTACATCCAAAGTTGTTGTGGAGTTTCACTATGATGAGAGAAAATATAGTTACAATTTTGAGTACCCTGTAGCTTTATATTTATACCAATTATGAGATTTCCAAAAAAATATGCAAAAATAAAATTTGATGCCGCACTCTGTCTGTCTGAACGAACAAAGTCCTGTTCGGATACTCAAAACAACTAGCCCTCTAAAAATTCGTCTGGACGCTCCGGACAGTGGTCTTCACACTAACAATATCTGAAGCCATAAATCCTAAAGTTGAGCTTTTTGTCTGTCAACATTTGATTCATGTAATATTTAACAGATTAATATTTTTGATTATTTAATAAATAAACAATTTCGATCATTGATTTAACTAAAAAATTGCCAAAAAAAGGCTCAACTTAATGTGTAGTATCTTCTGATAGTCCACGTCCGTCAATGAAACCCAGTGTAGTCTTGGCACGTGGGATACTTCCTCGCCCTGCCAAACTGAATTGATATCGATTATCTGATTAAATAACTTTTTTTCTATATGACTAAAGTGATTGGGTTAATTTAGAAATAATTCAAATAAATTTGGTGTCTTAAAATTAATGACTTATCTTAAAATTAATGACCGAATAATCTTTCAGTAGCCCTTATCATTAATGCAAACTGTGAGAATCGAACTTGAAAACTAGATTGGGGGAGCAAGTCTCATGTTACTACTATACTTCACTCGAACTACCCCTTTACATTTTTGGCAATTTTATGTATTTTTTCACTAAACTATACTTCTCTTGAACTTGAGATAATCTCTTTTTTCCATTTCTTCTTGTCGAGACGGATGATAATTTTGAATAATTAAACAAAAAACTAACAAATATTTAGAAAAAAATCAAAATTTAATTGGACACAATGGTGCCACAATTACCTGAACAGTGAAACTTAACATAGGAAAATCATCAACAGAAATATGATATAATTTTGGAAAGGATCTTGGTAATCACAGCTCACTAGGCGGTAGATAATATACATGTGATGTTAAAACAACATGAATATCAATATACATTTTAAGAATATTAATACATATTTACGAATATCAATACATAATTTATAGATATTAATGTAAGGGGAGAGGCTCAAGGGACCAACACTTTTTTAAACCAATATTAGACCAACGCCTAAACTCTTCATTCCCGATTAAATTTTGATAATCCGAACCGTTCAATGTGTTTAAAACATGTTTTCAAGGGTACCTGCGAGAAATCAGCTCAAAATATTACCGAAAGGGGCTTGATCTAATTAGTGGTTCAAAATACTGACAGGAACTGTTTTATGAACCAATATTTGGATCAAGCCCTTTCCGGTAATATTTTGAGCTGATTTCTCGCGAGTACCCTTAAAAACATGTTTTAAACACATTGAACGGTTCGGATCATTAAAATTTAATCGGGAACGAAGAGTTTAGACGTTGGTCTAATATTAGTCTAAAAAAGTGTTGGTTCATATAGTTTTTCCCTAATGTAAGTTTTATACATTTGGCCCTATTTGGGCTGTGGTTTATATTTATTCAAAATTTTTGTCTTTATTCATTTTTTTTTTGCATTTGTTGTTTAAATCTCAATATTTTGTAGTTTATTGGTCCGTCTTGATGAAAGGAATCTAATGAGTATAAAATTGTGTCCAAAAGTTAAAAAAAAGTCACTAAAGACGACGAATAAGTACAAAAAACTCTGTTTTTTGATTTATTTTTGTCTTTTCTGAACTTTTTTCAAATGTAGCCGATGATTGATAACTTTTCTGAAAGCTCTTGTCGAGATGAACCAATAAATCAAAAAAAATTGATGAAAAACAAAAAATTGCAAAAAAATTTCAAATAAGGACGAAATTTTTTTCAATAAATAAACACATAAAAACCACAGCCCAAATAGGGATTATCTATAGCTCAGTGAGCGAAAATTTGAATTAGCATTCTACTTTTAAAAAGACAGTTGTGTACATGTGGAATATATGTGTGTGTGTGTGTGCAGGCTACTTAGGTACGAATTGGCTCAAAAGGCCATCCAAACACCAAACTACATGAATGTAGATAAAGAGAATGTACATGAAACTACAAGTTCCAAACAGAACACAATCATGCATGGGTATTTATAGTTATGGTTGAGAAAGTTATGAAAGGGTTTAGGTTATTGAAGTAACCACAGAGAGAGAGAGGAGGAGAGGAACGAGGAGACGCATTAGAGAGAGAGAGAGAGAGAGAGAGGGAGTAGAAGAGAGAGATTAGGGTTTATTGGTAGACAAGTTGGCTCCTTTTTCTGACTTTAGAGTACACCCCAGCAACAACTTTTAGTCTCCATCCACCAACAGAACCTAAAACCCACCCCCATTCCTTTAAAAGAGTACCCTATAAAACCCTAGATCAGACAAGGCCATGTGATTAAACCCCTTGGTTTCCAAACCCTAATAATAATTAGTACAGAATAATGCTCCACTGATTATACACCACGTTTGGTACTTTCTTTTGTTCATAAGTCAACTTCTAGTATTTTGTATGTTTTGTATTAAATGTGTCAATTTATTTGAAGCAATTTCTTTGCCTAATCAAATTTCCAAAAAAAGATCCCAAATAACGGACTGCTTTTGATGGAATTTATTTGGACTACTCTGTACATAAAAATAAGAGCGGTATCCACATTATGTATAGAAGCACAAAAATATCTTATTAAATTACAATTAAACAGAAAATATGAGAATTATACTATGATTAAGTTTGAATTTAAAAAAAGAATTGAAGATTTTTTTATAGTTGAGAAAACAAAAAGAGAGAATAGAAATATTAGCGTTGATGTGAACGTTTCACAATTTTTTTAATGTTTTATAAGAAGAAAAAGTATCGTGTGTTATACACCTACTTCGCATATAATATACATGCTGATCACAACGTCTAGAGTAGTGATCAAATTTATAGAAGTTTGTCGAAAAATGTGTAGAAGTATATGAAAATATATTAAGATGGTTGTGTGAAATATGTACTTAAGTTTTTTTATTGGAGATTATGGGTGTGTTTGGTTGCTTGTTTGGAAAAAATTTTCATTTCTAAAAAAAAATTTCCAAATGTTTTTTTTTCTAAACAATTTCATCTCTGTAAAAAAAGAGAAAGAAAGAGACACCTTGAAAACGTCGAAAAAATTTAACTCTCAAATTTTTTCTAAAACACTTACACCAAAAAACATCTCAAAGTTTTTTTCTCTAAAAATTATTTTAGAAACACTTAACCGAACATACCCATATGTTTTGACTCGTATCCACAACCCAATGGGCAAAAAATCAAAATTTAAACTACTATAATAAACTCATGACTTTATTGTAGCATCTATTGGCCTCTAATTTGATGATATGATCAACACAATTTTAATACATACATATGATCAGACACCAAAGGATTGATTGAGTAAAATCATAAACGCAAACAATGGAGTTTACATTTTTGAACTCGCAAGGTTTAACTATTAACCTAAGAAGTTGACTTGGTTGTCAAGACGTAGGACGTAGAATATAGAGGTTGGCATCGCTCAAAGTTTCACGATCGAAATTTTTCGGTTGTTATCAACTCTTATGTAGTCAATTTATCCAGAGTTCCGTTCTATCTTTAATTAGATTTTCATCGATGAACAGTAAATTTAGTCTTAAAAAATTAATTGAAATACATATAATATGATCCGAATACATTGACAAATACAAAAAATAAAAAATCATAGCTACGTTACTGATGGGTTTTTATCTCCCAACGTCCGTATGTCAGCACAGTTTTCAATCTATAGTAAAAAAAAGAATTTACAAATGAAAATCTAACAAAGTTGATTTTCGGTAAACTTTGTTTCAATGGAGTAAGTACTAGTACCTTTCACTTTTGTGTTTACCAGAGCAATACTAGTAACACATCACATTATATATGTAGTATAATTATATATTATACATATATAGTATGTCACACAATTTATATAATTTACTAATTTGAACACATATTCAAAATTTATTGGATCTATTTTTACATCTTATACTTAAAACATGAGTTGTAACGGCAAATATATAGACATGATGTACAACTTAATATCTAATGTGATGTGTTTATTCATTTATTAAAGTATAACAAACACTTAATTACTTCTGTTTTATAGTACTAATGCCCATTACAAAAAAAATCATGTCATCTTATGAATTAAAAAATAATATATTTTTTCAGTATTTTTTTAAAACTTTTATAGTAATTTAAACATCCCAAATACTTTTTAATATGATGCGAATTTATTTTAAAAATTATGCAAAAAAGTACTGAAATGGACTGTTTTTTGGCAACGGAAGGAGTAATTAATTTCTAGTAATCCAAAAGCAACCCACTGCTCTACCCAATACATGAAGACATGCCACTATTCCAGAAAAATATATGCGAACGGTGAAAATGTAAAATAAAAATGGTCCTAGAAAACAAATAGATACACCAAAGTGGGAGGAACAACTTCTGAGCGCCGCCAGTAATCATTCAGAATGATAATCACAAGAACCCAGAGCGCAGAGAGAGAGAGAGAGAGAGAGAGAGAGGGAGAGAGAGAGAGCGCTCTTCAACTCCCCAGAAAATCAAAAAAGTGGATGAGAAATAAACAATTGGTCTACTTTTTTTCTTACCTTTTGCCCGAAAATCCCGACTCTTTAATTACAATGTTTGATGTGACCCATAGACAGATAATATATATACATACATATATATATGTGTGTGAGGATTTTTTATATTATTATTTAATTTCAAAACCATTTTATTAATGTTTTGCTATTAAAATATTGGAAAATCTACATCAATCGGCGTCTCGTCTCACTTGCTGCACAAAAAAGACAACCCCCACAATTCTCTACTATTTGAGTTCATGACCCTTGGAAATAGCCGATATCAATTACTACACTCTAATTATTACTACTACCTATTAGCTGTCCCTCTCTATTCAATTCTCGAAACTTCTTTCCCCTTTTTTTTTTTAATCTAATAGAATTGGATTTAATTATCTAATGCTGCTTTCGAGATAATATGTGGTATTATCTATAACCCTAATACCTTTAAATAAATAAATTATGTAGCGGTAGGTTTTGTGAGAAAAACACATATCGATAAGTACTACTTTTTCGAAATAATATACCTTTAAATAAATTATATAGTGATAGATTTTTTGTTTAATGATTTTCTTTTTAAACTTTTCGTAATGATACTTGATATTAAGTATTCTTCTGTACAAAAGAATTTAAAAAAAAACAAAAATATATACCATATTGAATAAAATTAAAAAAGAAAAAGGCAATAATTTAAATTTCTTTTTTCTAATTATTTGATCTTTAATTAACTTTTTATGTTTTTGTTGAGATAAATATTTAACTTAACATTTTGTCAAAAAGAACAAATAAAAATAAACTCCATTTATTTTGACACAAATGTTCACTCAAAGTTATTGAGTAATTGTATCACATGGTACGTGCTTTTACGATATTCAATAAGCAATCTCGTAAACTAAATGGTTTGTATGATAATAATTCCAAAAAAACATATCAATTCTGAGCATTTTCAATAATTTCTAATTTATCCGATACCTTCTTGTTTCTTTTAAAAATTCCAGTATGGCCCTATTTGGCGTAACTATATTTTTCAGATTGTATAGATTATTGAGCAAATAATCTAGCCCCATTTGGGCTAAATTAAATACGGACAAAATCTGGATTAATCTAGCTCCAAACACAACATAACTAACATATCCACAAATAATTTAGTCCAAACACTTTGAGCTAGATTATTCCCTCCGGCACCCAACATAATCCAACAATCCAATAATCCCATAATCTAGTTACGCCAAATGAACCCTATGTATATTTCAATATATACGTACATATATATTTGCATTTATCACAACGTACACACATAGATATATTTGACAGAATATAAATATATAAATACTTTGCCTGATTGATTTGATTGAAGTTATACTCTTATTTGGAGCATTTTTTTATTAAACAAATCCTCCATATATAATTAGAAACTGTACAATCACTTTGGAAGCATTTGATTGACTGAAGATTTAAATTCCCAGAGACATGAGTATCAAAAAAAAAATTAATTTCTTACATGATTCTTTGGAATTAATTCGGTTGGTTTACATTTATTAATTTTGTTAAGAGAAAAAGAAGTACACATAAATAAGAACGTAGTAATCTCAAACAAGGAGGGAATGCAATGACAGTGATATCATAACTCCTCCCATGCATGCAGATAACACTGTACAGAAAATAAAATATTTTTTGAATTTTTTTTAACAACTGAGGCTAGGTTTTGTTTAATTTATTTAATATTTGAACCAGCTTTATCTTTGTAATTATTTTTAGTTTTTGAGTAATATTTTGAATTATTAATTTATCTTGACTTATTTTTGCCTAACCTTTTTTGAGCTTGGTACATTTTTTGTTGATCACTTCTTTTATTTCTCTTGTTAAGACGAATAGCGAAGTCAATTATTTTTACAAAAAGTTAAAAGACTCGCTAACAATTAAATAAATTAACTAAAAAAATAAGGTTAAGAAGTTCAAACTCAACATTATTAGATTGAGCTCTCGAATGGCTTGGTCGAGTCCTGTAAATTATATAACTGTTATGTGTCATCGGTTTCCAATCTAGTTTATATAGGGTCATTCGGCATAAATTATCTAAATTAATTATTTTTGTCATTATTTAATTTGTTTTTTTAGTTGTTATGTTTTTATCAATTTTGGGGGTCTCTTGGTTCTTCTTGACAAAAGAAATCAAAAAATATAAAAATATGTCAAAAAACTAACAAAAATTAGAAAAGACAAAAAATAAGTCAACATACAATCAAAAATTAATGCAAAACAAAAATTTTAAATAAAAATGGAAAAATAATAAAATAATAATTCAATAAAAAAGTAAATTTTTTATAAATTAATTTTACGATAAATTATTGACTTTTAAAATAAAAAATGATAGTTTGGTACATAAGTTCTAAATTATTACAACTTTTCACAAAACTGATTAAATTTTTTATTTATAAAAGTAAACATGTAGTTACAAAATGATTCACTAAGTACAAAGTTAGCTAGGACTACTGATGGAGTCAAGATCCGACTCACCTATATCTCAATAATCTTGGCATCGGCAAAAAATGTCTTATGAGATAAGTAGAATATCCTCCTCCTTTATACCTAGCGTACGAATACCTGTATTTTATCATACTTCATTTATAGGTCTTGTTTGATTCTTGCCAACAGCCTTGGTTCCTTTCTCGGATTCAAATACCCAACTATTTGTATCCAGAATAATCACTGTAACACGATACTTTGATTATTATATACTCTATGTTGCTTAGCAAAAAATATATCAGTGCAATGCACTACCGCGAATGATTGACATACAGCAAAATAAACAAAACTTACCCTTTACCCAAATAGTCAAATACTATGTTATGGCATGATGTCATACTAAATAAACAATAGACTCGTAATGCAAAAAGTAGCACTTAAGAGACTAAATTTTTTTTTTAGCATTGTTAACCAAAGATTTGATTAATAAAACATGTGATATTCCCGTACACTATGATCTTGTATGCATGCTAGGTTCATGTACACTAAAATTTTGCACATTCGCTCCCAATCTGTCATGCCTAATCCACTAAATTACGTACATGACATAGCTCAAGACAAACACGGCTCATAATGTAGCACGACCTAAGTTATAATACGTGTAATGCCCCGAATTTTGGACACGTTAATTTGAAAAAAGTAAAGTAATCAAAAAACTATCATTTCATTGAAATACGAATTTGATACAGGAGATAGTCAAAATACATTTCAAAAGAGACTGTTTACATCAAAAAAAATTTAAACTAAAATCAAAGCATTCTATACTGAGCCAGGTGCACCACGACTCCACCATGTCTTCATCGAGATAGACGCCATCGTACGGTGTATCCTCTTGTCCAGCTCAGTCGTCATCGATACCTGATATGAAAAATCAGGGGTAGGAGAAAGTTGCACCATGAGTTTTGACACTTAATAAATTACCTCACCCTTAAGTTCCCTTTTAAACGTTTTAGCATAATAACATGATGTGCAGTGTACAAGTATGAAAATATTCAAGGTCTAATCATGCGATAGGATAAGTGTAGACAAAACAGTAAGTACATGTTTGAAATTTGAAATGACGTAATTGAAATCATTAGGCATCTATTATCGTACATATTCATTATGCATCTATTACGAGAGTGAGTGATCACGAAGTCCAAGTCGCCTATCACGTCATACATACCTTTGAAATGTTCAAGGTAAACTTAGGTCCTATATTAGTCCAACCCCCTCAAATAACACGTACGCAATCCAACCATCAACATGAACAATGATGAAACGTAAAGTTATATGAATTTTAACACAACTAAACATATGACGTGGAAATCCTACTTAAATCATGTGGTCAAACATGCACTTACTATGTTAAGGATATGCGTGTGGCTTTAGGTTCAAGTTCTTGTCAAGGTAACATGGTTTTTAATTCGAGTTGGTTATCATAGCGTCAATGGGTTCAAGGTATCAATTTTGGCAATAATATCGTGAAATGAAAACAACATGATAACTTAAGTTCAAAGACGGTATCAGTTTAATTAGGCATTCACAATGGCGTAGGAAAATCACGAATTTAGTTCATGGTTTAAGTGAAACAATTATATGAAACTGTAGTTCAATTGTACTGGTAAAGGATAAGTTGTCTACCGATAGAAGGATAGTTTACATGTTGGACAAGTTCTATCAGTAGAGAGGAAAGGTATGTTCTAATGAAAAAGACACAAGTTCATAAACGACCAGAAGCATGTTGTACTTGTAGAAGCAAAGTGTTCTACCAATAGAGGTATAATTAATTCTAAAACAATAGCTCGTTGTATTGATCGAGAAAAACTTATACCTGTGGAAGTGTCATCTTCTCCACAAAATCCTAGATTTTACAGCTATTAGTTCTTCCTGAAGTTCTACGAAAGTTCTTAAAACATCAAATAGAGTAACGAGATGGATCATTTACCTAATTAATTTTGAAAATTTGAGGTTGATTGTAATGGAATTGTATTTGAAGTGGGTTTCTCCTTTTTGCTCCATTATACACCAGAATATTCTCACTCACTCTCTCTCTCTCTCTCTCCCTCTCCCTCTCCCTCTCTCCACACACATACACACATTGCTCTTACCTATGTCACGGCCCAAGAATTTCACTATTTTCACACCATGCAGCACTTTGGCAAATCACACCTTTGATGTTCAAGTCAACTTTTCCCAACAAGCTAACTCTACCCAACCATCTAAGTGAGACACACACTCACACTTTTAAGACAAGAGATTTGGGTAAAGGAAGTTCTTTCACTATAAAGAAACTCTTTACAGGACAAGCTATACAAGACTCTCTCTCTTTCTAGATTACAAGCTCTCACTCTTGGATGCCTTTTCTCAAACTCTCTCCACGCTCTCTCATAAGCTACCTCACAAATGAGCCCTATAATCATTTTATAGGTTTCAAGGAACTCTTAAGAAAAATCTAGAGCTCTCTCATTCTACTACGTCCTAAAACATTCCACACAACTCCAATAACAAAGTAGTAGACTCGTTATAACTGTAGAATATTTCCTAACCTTCTAGCATTCTCTTAAGCCTTTGAGCAGTTTTCAGTATATTCCGGACCTCACCAAAATCTTCCAGTTGCATCTAGCATCTTCCGCAACATTCTGGACCTTTTGCAGAATTCTCTAGCTTCCTCTAACTGCTACCCCAGGTTTTCGGACTTTTTCAGAATTCTCCAAGCTCGACTAGGACATTTTGGACTTTTTCAGACTCTTCTTGAGCATCCTAGAACCTCCTCCAAGCTTCTATCAACTTCTAAGGGATTCTAATGTCACGAAAGTTGGCAGTCCGTGACACTTAACTCTAGTTTACTAGGGGATGAGGGTGGAAGGAGGATGAAGAGAGTATTCATAGAGGCAAAAAGTGGACAATGAAGTTTTGGAGGAAAAGGTTAATTTTGTAAATATTTAATACTCTTCTATGAATATTATTCTTATTTTTATAATTCTGAGAACCGGTTGATGTCATAGAATTTATGCGTTTACTTATGCAAAAGATTTGTTAAATTTTGAATTTTGTTTTCTTTTGAATATGTACCACAATGTAGAATCCAAATATTTTATTGTAAGTTATATTAAAGAAATGAAATGATAAAGGATTAAGAAAAAGAAAAAAATGGAAGAAGTGACAAAAGGTAAGGTTCTATGGAGTTTGTAAGTGTTTGGAAATTTATTTATAAGCAGATTAACAAATAATTTAATAATCTGAGGGAGTAAGGAAAAATACATTAGCAGAACCCATATACGTCATTATTGGGAATAAATATAAATTTATCTTTCTGAAGCTTCTTCTCTCAAATTTTTCCTTTTCTCTCTTTTTTTGACTTTCTGCATTCAGTACTTAAGAATGCATGATTATATTAGAGGAGGAGGTAAGGTATGATTGAGAGGCAGCCACGTTAGAGAGAATTCTGTATAAAATATGGCAAAACTAGACCTACATACTTAAGAAATAGAATTTTGTATAAAAATATGACGAAAACATCACTTTTTGAATATCTATATATACGTATAATACCATTGGCAGATGTTATAATACAGCATCACAGCTGCCTATTTAAAGAGATTAAAGAGGTCCTGCTAAAATGGCGTAGAGATTTGGTGTACAAATTATAAGGATCCGAATTTTCACGTGGATAAAATATTTAAATATAAATTTTATTATGCAATTTTAATTTTAATTTCATCATTTATAATATTTTTTCCACGTATTGGGTACATGCAAAATCATACTATACATATCATACCCATATATGTATGTATTTATATATACAGATAACTTGTCTTCTTCCTCTTGGATATGCATACATCCACACACCCCTGCCAAGCCATACCCTCAATCACCTCCCTCTCTTGACCTCTGCAACACTTCTCCCTCACCATCAACAGGCCTTCATTTCCCAGGTTAACCCCTCCTCATCTCCTTCAGTTGCACTAACGCGGACCTATTTTCCTCCAAAACTTCATTGTCCACTTTTTGCCTCTACGAATACTCTCTTCATCCCCTAGTAAACTAGAGCTAAGTAAGAGCAATGTGGACATCCCGAGCCACTAGGCGTTGAGTTGTGCGACGAAGTAATAAGGGAGGTGGCCAATGCCAATGTGATATTCATACCATTTTATTGGTAATTGAGGGGTCACTCCCTTCTGTATATTGGCAACCGTTGAATTGAAAAACATTGTATGAATGATTATATGTATTAATGAAATGAAGTGTGTTGACATTTGTACTCGAAGTGGCCCATGGACCAAAATGTGTGCGTTGATAGAATATTATCTTGAAAGTCGAATCATGGCATTGTGAATCATTTTGATACATGAGTATGTGGTTAAAGCATGGCAAATTCGTAAGGCTTGCATATTTAAATTCACGCTAGCTTTATACTAATGAATATTATTATCCAACATGTTAGATCACGAGGTAGGAGCTAATAAATGGTAAGAAATGACAAGTTTAGCTGCCACGTCTTGTTTGTTATCTAGGGTAGTTAATGTTTTAGATGATTTTTGTACTTTTTTTGAGCTTTTGTATAGGCCATGTTTGGATCGTGAACTAGTTGATGTTGTAAACTTTTATGAGTTATATGCTGTGAAGTTTTATGTTGTATGTATGCATATACAAGAGGAAGAAGACATTTTTTTTGTATATATAAAAATATACTGATATGTATATATACCCAATACTTGGAGAAAAACATTATAAATGATGAAATTAAAATTAAAATTACATAATAAAATTTATATTTAAATATTTTATCCTCGTAAAAATCTGGGTCCTTATAATTTGTACACCAAATCTCTAAACCATTTTAGTAGGACCACTTTAATCTCTATAAATAGGTGGCGGTGATGCTGAATTATAACATCTGTCAATGGTATTATATGTATATGTTGTACGTGTAGTTTAATTTGCCATATTTTATACAGAATTCTCTCTCTTACGTGGCTGCCTCTCAATCATACCTTACCTCCTCCTCTAATATAATCATGCATTCTTAAGTACTGAATGCAGAAAGTCAAAAAAAGAGAGAAAAAGAAAAAATTGAGAGAAGAAGCTCCAGAAAGATAAATTTATATTTATTCCCAATAATGACGTATATGGGTTCTGCTAATGTATTTTTCCTTACTCCTTGATCAGATTATTAAATTATTTGTTAATCTGCTTATAAATAAATTTCCAAACACTTACAAACTCCACAGAACCTTACCTTTTGTCACTTCTTCCATTTTTTTCTTTTTTTTATTCTTTATCATTTCATTTCTTTAATATAACTTACAATAAAATATTTGGATTCTACATTGTGGTACATATTCAAAAGAAAAGAAATTCAAAGTTGAACTAATCTTTTGCATAAGTAAACGCATAAATTCTATGACATCGACCGGTTATTAGACTTATAAAAATAAGAATAATATTCATAGAAGAGTATTAAATAGCCACCGAATGCGTATATAGTTTTTAGGCACCATCAAAGGTAATTTATCGCATTATTATTTCTAATAAAAAAATTCAATCACTCAATTACCCTTGAAATTTATATTCTAATGAATTTAATTAAACAATCTATAAAAAGAATAGAAAAGGATATTCAAAGTCAATATCGTTTCTCTTTGAACTAAATGTTTACATCTTAAAAAGAAAATAGAAAAATTAAAACATATTCTACCTTCTTTTAAGTTTGGAATAAAAATTGAGAAATAAAATATGAAAATATTAATTTGTGCTTTGCACGGAACTTCGTATATTTTAAGAATATTTAAAATAACATTTCATGGGTGCCAAAGTATAATGCATCAATAAACATGATCACCGTTATATTATGAAAAATATTAATATGCATTGAATTCATAACATCTTTTATAAAAATTCATTATCAGACTTAAAATTAATAGTCTTTGTATAAAAAAATCATAAAAATTAGAGATATAAAGTCATAACAATAATTTCTAATACAGAAATAGGCGGAATAACAAATTTAGGAAATCATTGTTAAGTTCTGCTAAAGCCTTGACTATCTGTGTACTTTTCATTACAATTTAAGACAGCAGAATTTTATTTTTTTAACTTAAAAAGTTGATAAATGAAATTCTCTCTCATTCTCTCTCTCTCCCCCCTCCCTCCTCATTCTCTCTCCTCTATGTATGTTTTTGCTATAAATACAATCTCGACCCAGCAGCCTGGTATCTCTCTCTCTCTCTATCTCTCTCTCTCACACACACAAAAACATACACTCTTGTTCAGTTCCTCTTAATCAACTGCAAATGGAAGAGGCTCTCCGAAGACTAAACGGCCTGAATCACAGTTCGGAGTGTGACCCACTTCAGTTCCCCACCTCCACCACCACCCTAAAGCGGTGCACTACCACCTCCACTGCCGCCAACAAAAGGTCTGTCAAAGAAGGCGGCGCACCCGGCAACCAAATGAGGTACCGCGGGGTCCGGCGCCGTCCTTGGGGCCGTTACGCCGCTGAGATTCGAGACCCTCAGTCTAAGGAGCGGCGGTGGCTGGGAACCTTCGACACGGCGGAGGAGGCTGCCTGCGCCTACGACTGCGCCGCTCGAGCGATGCGCGGCATCAAGGCGAGAACTAATTTCGTCTACCCGTCCTCACCTCCACACCATGTACCTGATAATCTCCTGCCCCCGTTGTTTAACTACAAGAAACAATCTCAACCGTCGGTCAGGGACTTACCCGCACGAACCTTTGTCCCGTCCTCGAATTTTCCTTCTTTCTCTAGCCCTCACAGTGATTTCCTTGTGTCTGCGTCTCAAAGGAATCACAATAACACTCTGAACATGCTTCTGTTTCGTAACGGCATCACCTCTTCCTCATCCTCCCCTTCACCCATGCCGCCAATTTACGAAAACTCCCCTACTTTCAACAACCACTCTCTCTCTAGAACTTCAACTCCTTGTGTCTCTCTCTCCTCTGAGAATTTTGGTGGTTCGTCCCTGATTCTTCCCAAAATCGAAGACCATCATCAAAGTTACGATAATCATACTGTTGATTCAACTCCGACAAATGATCAAATAGATGGTATGGATTTCTTTCAGTCAGAGCCGTCTGATTCGGGTTTATTGCAAGAAGTGTTAAACGGGTTTTACCCCAAACCCTCACCTAAATTGGAGACACCGAAAACCCAGAAGTCAAACAATCAGAATCAAGCTTTTGGTGAGACGAAGGGTATTGGGAATGGCAATTTCGGGATGAACTATGATGGTCGTGTTCAAATTCCAAAGCAGTTTGATAACTATAGTGGTGGAATGGGGTCGATGGTGGTGCCGATGTGCAACGATTATCAGTCGGGTTTTCAGTACCCGGCGGCGGAGTCGGTGTTGGGTGATATTTTCCAGTACTCGGAACTCATGGGTGTGTTTGCTGCTAACGTGCAGAATGCTTGATCGGTTTTTAAATTTGGTATTATAATCTAAACAGCGTTTATGTTTTCTTAGCGGGTATTATGGCAAAGATTCGAAAACATTACTTAGTTAAAGATTGTTTATGTACTCCTAGATTAATGGAATATTTCGTGTTTTTTGCTTAATGATTTCCACTTTTGCATGCAAGCTCCTCTCTCTCTCTCTCTCTCTCTCTCTCTCTCTCTCTCTCTCTGCTGCAATATTAACGTATGTATAATTAATGGCATAAGGTGTGTTTAAGAACTCAAGGGACACGAGTAGTTGCACTGCAGTAGTATGTATGCCATGGAAAAACAAGGAAGAAAATTATAATATTGGTGAAGAAAGATTCGAATCCATTCATCCTCTAGTTCAAGTTTTTACATACGTTTCTTTGTGCATTTTGTTCCTTCTTTAAGCTTTTGGTAGTTATAGAGGAAAAGGAACCTCTCTCTTGAAAACAAATTTCTAAGACAAATGAAAGAACATATGGTGAACACTACAACTAAATGTACAGAAAAAGTTTAGGAACACATATATTTTGCACACATTTGGATACAGATGTATTTGAAATTGTCAGACACAGTTGGATGTATATACAAACCATTTGTATTTCTAATTAAACTTGTTGAAATATATGTAGGTTATTCGCTTCGCTAGATAACATCAGAGCGAGGGGGTGTTTCACCCTTTTTGTATTGTGTTGAATAACGTTTTAGGAATGTGGCTACCGATTACAAAACAATCGTTTTGTCACAATGAGGAATGAATTAGAAAATGCAGAATTTAAAAATAGAAAAAGCTTTTTAAACTGTAATTATACTTTCATTTATGTAATTCCCTTCCAAAAAATCTATTCTCCAAATATCATCTAAATTTTTTAATCTTAAATAATATGTTATAATTTTGAACCTAAAATTCATGAAATAAGAGACTGCCAACCACCCTCTAACGACTCTTTTATTAGTGGTGAAAATTATGAAAGAAATATGATCAATACAGTAACAGAAAAGCCCCTAATATGAAAAGAACAACACAATGCCAAATTGTAATATGAGTGATGATTAGCAAGACCTTTTACATATTTTGTAAGTCCTAAAAAATTTGACATATGTTTTTTAAGAATCAACCTTTACCATATGTTCAGTCGTTACAAATAACACTTAAGCCCTGTTTGTTGGAGACGGAATGAGAGTATAAAATTTAGACTCGGGATATAATAATTCAGATTGTCATATCCGGTAGGTATTGATAACATTATTCCCAACTAAGCTGCGACAAACACTCGAATGAGCTGAGCAATGGATTTTTCATATTGTTCTAAAAAGTTAACATTTTGACTTGATTAAATTTCTTAAATTTGATGAGCTAAACGAGTTAAGTGATAACTTGTTAAGGTTTAGAGTTTAACAAACTTAAAACAAAGTTTGATGGATTTATATAACAAACTTAAAATTAGTCAATGACATGTGTTCGTTTTGAGTGTTTCTGAAACAATTTTTAGAAACAAAACTCTGAAACGTTGTTTGGTTATAAGTGTCTCAGAAACTTATCTGGGAGAAAAATGTTTCAGAGACACTTTTTATAGAGAAAAAAAGTTGTCTGGGAAAATATTTGAGAAAATGTTTGAGAAACTTGTTCCAGAAACTTGTTTGGGAGAAAATCTCCCAAACACCTAACCAAAATAAATTGTAATATAATTTCTATTACATCCAAACTAGATTATATTAATTTTTCAAAGTTTTCTAAAATTAAAATTTGGAGTGTTTTTGTGATTTGTTTGAGTTTTAATTTCAAAAAAATCTAACATAGTTGACATAAGTTACTCGTAATGAAAATTATATTGTAGTTCAGTTTGCTAAATATAATTTCAAACTTAAAATTTCAATAAGTTAACCAACGACGGTGTTTGACTAATTTTAACGATAGTTGAGATAATTACATGCATGATACTTTCAAAAGTAAAAAAAAAAAGATTAGAATAATTTCTCAAACTACAAAAGTTCTCAGTGCATATATCAAAAACCTTAAAGGAGGTTAGTGTAATTTAGCTTTTAAGTTTTTCTCAAAAGTTTTCGCAAATTTTCGTTAGATCATCCCCAGGAACAAAAGTACATGAGCTAGGGATGGCAACGGGTTGGATCGGGGGTGGATATTACTGTCTCCATCCCCAATCCCCGAACCTATATCTAATCTCCATCCCCGCCCCGATCCCCGAACGGGGACTACTTTTACCCTCCACCCCCGCCCCGAACGGGGAACGGGGATCTCCAAATGGAGATTGGATATCCGAAAATTAAAAAATTACATTAGTAATTACTTAAAATTCGAAATAATTCTCCTTTTCATCCAAAAAAAATAACAAAAGAGAGTAAATAAAAACATGCAAACTTTTAAGCCAAAGTAATTCATTTTTTACAATCTAAAATATTTCAAAAATAACAACAATAACTAATTAAAATAAACATAATATCGTTTCACAAGTTTCAATCCTAACAAAAATAACCAAATGTACTCAAGAATATTGTCATTGAGTCTATTAAAGATTGTTGTATTCCTCCACCAATTGCAAACCATGGTTATTTTATCTTTCTCCTTACAAACCTATTATGTAAAAAAGATAAAAAATCACTGGGCGGGGAGGGGCGGGGGTGGAGGCGGGGATTGTAACGACCCGAAAATTTAAATGATTTTTTTTTTAATTTTAACTTAAAATTGTTAAAATGATCTATAATTAGTCAATTAGAATTTAATACTTAATTAATATTAATTTAAAAAGAAATTTCTCAAGTTTAAAATTTAAAGCATAATAAAACCATTAAAGTATTATCTCAATTTCTAAATAGTAATAGTGGTGAATAATTTAAATAACATGACTAAAAATTAACCCCACACACGGGGACCTTCAGTGAACTTCCGACGGACTGATTACTGATACAGCCAAGGTTCCGTTATCTCGGGATCTTTCTCCTCCACTTCGATAGCCACCATTTCTGCTTCTCGTTCATGTTTAAATTCGAGATTGTCTCCTACATCTGGCTCAGGGCCAGGGTACAACGTACCATGAGTATTGAAACCCAGTAATATACTAATTATCTCTTATGAAACCCCCATGAATGCAAGTATATAATGACTAGATTAATTCTAACTTTTAATATTATTGCGTGGTTCAAATTACCATTTCCATCCTTACACCCATGCTTAGATTCCCACACGCTGTGTTTCCAAGCGATAGATTCCCATACACGGGTTGCGAACCCGCACGGCTCAAGATCTAACTCGACTCGCAACACCAGCACGGCTCAAGATCTAGCATGTAACAATTCTCCAATCCATCACATAGTCAATCCACAATCAACGGTCTCATAGACCTCCCACCTTTGGTACCACCATCCGCGTCCTCAGCCCCCCAACCCATGCGTGTCGAGCTTTTAACCAGCCTCGATCCCGTACATGCTATACCATGATCATGCGTGTCGAGCTTTCCGCCAGCCTCGATCCCGTACATATCAGGCGGTGGCAGCCGGCCTAGACCGTATGGATGGTACCCTCCAATTTTCGCCAGGTTAAGTCCCCTAAACTAAGCCATGGCACATAACACATTAAAATTTTTCCATTTTTATTATTAATCCTAAGTTGCATGCAATACGTGGGGTGACTACGTTTTTCATGCAAAATTCTCCGCAATTAATAACTAAAAACATAAAAAAAACATGCTATCAATAATAATAATTCAACACTTGCATATCTCAAAATATACCTACGAAAGTCAGTCTTGTAAAAAAATCATATAAAATCGCCCGATGGTCCGATTATACTCTAGTTTGCGCCGTTGCGAAGCTAAGACTGAACCCTAACTATTTCATGTTTATCACTTTATTCAGTTCTCAAGGTAACTATTTCAAAATTCCAAATTAATGTAATTCACGCAGTTTTATACCCTTGTCACGAAAACGGCCATAAAATCCACCCCGGGACTCCGTTTGAGCCCCGGAAAATTCCAGAACGTACATAAGATTAAGATCTAAATCTTTCTTGAAGAAATGATCTCAATTTAGTTTTGTTTCGGTTCCCAAACGATAGCCCAAAGTGGCTGGAATTTTCGGACAGAATCTGTTGTGAGATTGTCGACCGCTAAAACGGCCATATTTTCCTTTTCCGATGTCCGTTTTAGACCCGTGAGATTTCAAAACGAACGTTAGAAAATTTTCTACGTTTCTAGATCAATAAACACGTGATTTATATCCAGAAAAATTATCGTTTTGGAGCCCGAAGTGGCTGTCCGAAATTGATTTATTAATCCGTTTATACTAATAACCTAACACACTACATACGTACACGCATGAATTTCATAAAAACGATAATGTAGTACTTACCTGTGTTTCTCTTGCGCATGTGAATAAACACTTCGATTCTTCTTTCCACCCACAAAAATCTGTTAGATCACGCGCGAATAGAACGAAAAAGAGAGATCTAAAGAGAAAGAGAGAGGGACTTAGAGAGAGAGAGAGAGAGAGAGAGTTTTCTACCGAGAGAGAGAGAGACTTATAGAGAGAGAGAGAGAGAGAGAGAGAGGATTTATGGGGAAAATTTGAATTTAGGAAGTTGAGAACAAAGTGGAGGAGAGAGTGGGGATAAAGAATGGGTTAGTGGGTGGTTTAATGGTTATTTATAATTATATTAAATAAATCTTATTTAATAAAATTTGGATTTAAATATTAAAAAAAACGTTGCGCATAAAATTAAAATTAAAATTTGAGGTCTTTACATCCTACCCCCCTTAAATAAATTTCGTCCCTGAAATTTCTACTAGATCTACTCTACTTAAACAGTTGAGGATGAGCCTCTCGCATGGCGTCTTCACGTTCCCAGGTAGTCTCTTCCAAATTCTGATGGCGCCATAAAACTTTAACTAGTACGAGCTTATTCCTCCTGAGTGTCTTCTCCATTCGATCGACAATTCGCACAGCTTGCTCCTCGAAGGTAATCCCCTCGTCGACAGTGATCTCTTTCCAGTTCAGCACATGGTCAGGGCGTGTCAGGTACTTCCGTAGCATAGAGACATGGAATACATTGTGAACCCTTGCTATCTGAGGTGGCAAGGCGATCCTATAGGCTACCTCCCCGATTCGTTCAAGTACCTCAAATGGTCCGATGTACTGTCCAAATCTGATGACTCCTCGTCGCGGTTGTATCTTCAAGAATACATGGTCTCCAATGTTGAAGACTAATGGTCGAGTTCAACGATCTGCATAACTCTTTTGTCGACTCTGAGCTGTAAGTAGTTGTTGCTTGATGAGTTGTATCTTCTCCGTAGTTTCTCGTACTAAATCTGGTCCCACCAAGCTAGACTCTCCCACATCGGTCCAACATACCGGCAATCGACAAGGTCTCCCGTATAACGCCTCATATGGAGCCATACCTATACTTGTCTGAAAACTGTTATTGTAGGCAAATTCCACAAGAGGTAGGTGTTGTTCCCAACTCTCTCCAGCATCCATCACACAAGCCCTAAGCATATCTTTCAAAGTCTGTATCGTACTCTCTGCTTGCTCGTCAGTCTGAGGGTGATATGCAATATAAAACAAAGATCGATTCCTAAAGTCGTCTGCAGGCTTTGCCAAAACTGAGAGGTGAACTAAGGTCCCTATCAAAAATAATAGATACTAGCATTCCATGAAGATGGATGATCTCATTGACATATTGTTGGCTATACGACTCCATCGTATCTGAAGTCTGCACTGCTAAAAAGTGAGCGCTTCGTCAGTCGATCCACTATGACCCAAATAGCGTCGTTTTTCTTGACAGAACGAGATATGCTAGTAACGAAATCTATATTGACATGTTTCCACTTCCATTAGGCACCGACAATGGCTGAAGCGTCCCTGAAATTTAACATCGAAGGTATGGATGGTTGACTGTAATGCGTGCATCTAACGTTTTTTTTTTTTTTTTTTTTTGCTCTCGTGTAGATTCTTTGACCCTCTTTTTTTTTTTTTTTTTGATAAATTTTTTTTTAAAATTTGACTTGAGATTCAAAGAGTCGTGTAGAATATGAGGTTAAATTTACTCAAGGTCAATGGAGTGAAAAGAAGAGTGACTCCACGCCGGCCGCGATGAGTTGGAATTCAATGATTGATAAAAGAAATGTTCTATATGGAGTTTTCAAAAGAGATCTCTTACGGTGAGAATGAACTCGTCCGTGTCAATGGTTTGAAAAAATCATAAACATAGGTGATGGAAGCTAATCTAGATAGTTGTCCTAAAACTGCGTCAGTTAAACGGGTTTCAAATCAAGTACCTAAGTCTAGTTAACTGTCAAGATTGAAGGAAATCACGTATAGAAATGGCTGATGAGAAGTTATTGTTCGAGAGAACTTAAAACGAAATGTTTTTCGAAAGTACATTCTCTAGATGAAGGAAGTGTTATAAAGATTTTGCATTCGAAATGCAGAATGATTTGTAATAAGCTCAGCTCAAGATAGATTGATAAATTCAAGATTTCAAGTGATTTTCAAGGGGTAAGTGTTAGATGAATAAGGATGTTTTGAAATCGTTCAATTGATCAATTCAGAATAAAGAGGTCGACACACCTAATATTTCAATGAAGACAAAGAGGTACGGGTGACGTGATCAAGAATGATAAGGTATGATTTAATTGAGTGTTGACAACTAGTCGAGTGAATATAAGTCGTACAAGCTGATGATAAGTATCGTCTATACCCTTAACAAGGAATTGCTTCCTTTCAACAATTGAGTTGTCCTCCTACTCGGTAGTAGTGCGATCATAACTTGGCAAGTGGGTAGTCGATTCGTCTAGGAAATGTCGAGGGCGATCGTCCTGGTTGTTCGGGATGTAGTGGTCTGAGGTGGGCCTATTTTAACGTACGATACGAATCTGAAGAATGAAAGGTAAGCTATAGACACATGCTAAAGTACGATTTATATCGAAAAATATAAGTATCAGAGTACCTCGTATGACCTATTGGGCCCTATTCTCTCTCTTCGTTTTCTTGGAGCTCATGCATCCTATCTCCCGTCTGCTGGTGTTGTCCGTGCAAATTTCAATTTCCTCGCGGGGGCCTAGCGCTTATTGATTTGCTTCTTATCCTCCAGTTAATTGGGAACAGATGTTTCTGACGTGTCCATCCCTTCTGTAGATGAAGCAGATGACTGGTGCCCTGGGCTGATATCTCGAGTGATACTGTTGGTCTTTCCTCTATTGTTGTTGCGGTTGCTTTTCGTAGTGATTACCCTGCTGCTGGTACGGCTGTTGAGACCTAGGGTTGTTATTCTGATGGACTTTTAGCGCATTGTATAATTGGTCATTGTTGTGGTAGGATTTCACTAAATTCCACCAATAGTCTAACTCGCCTTGTACTGATAAGTAGCCAATGTCACTCGATCCCCATCGTTTGGAACTTGAATGATGTATAGTAACTTCTAGGTTTGTTTCAACGAAATTCCGGCAGCTCTCGGGTTGGTATTTTCAACAAAGACCAGTGGTTGTCTCTTGTAGAACTCGTTTAGCAAAATACTTCTGTTGGATTGACCGTAATAACAAGGTGACATAGGTGGCAGTTGTGGTTGCTGGGCGGATGGTGTTGCTCCGTTGATGGTAATTCCCGATCCAGTACTGGGATTTTGATGTTAGTTGTTGTTGGCCTTCGGTTGTTTGCACGAGTGGACTTCGTTACGTGTGTATACTATTTTTAAATTAAAATATTATAATTAGATAACAAAGTAAATGACAATTTTTTTTTTAATATTAGATTATTAAATGCACATATTAATTTAATATAGCACGTAAACTATCACTGGCACATATGCAAATATGTTCATGTATGCTCATGCTACTAAATGTGATGGGTCCTACCATCCTAAGATTTTGGACTATCAATGGTCCTCGTCAGTAGATGGATATAAGCTTATTCATCTGTTTCGTTTGAAAAGTGCGGCTGTACTCTCAGTATGGCTTTCCAACCGTCGTCGCACCAATCTTTGTTCCTCGCGCAGCGGTAGTAAGTGAAATCTTCTCAGTGGGTGATGGAGTCCTCGTACCTCGTTGACGTTCGAATTGGCCCGTCGCGTGACAATACAAGTTATAGCTAATGCTAATAATAACGTCCTATAAAATTTTCATAATACTTATTGAAAATTAATAATTTTTACGAAGAAAATAAATAGTAGTAACTACAATGTTATCTAACCGAGTTGTGCCCACGAAATCTGATGCTACCCAATAACCCAAGGTCGAGAGGTGATGAACCTAAAGCTCTGATACCAACTGTAACGACCCGAAAATTTAAATGATTTTTTTTTTTAATTTTAACTTAAAATTGTTAAAATGATCTATAATTAGTCAATTAGAATTTAATACTTAATTAATATTAATTTAAAAAGAAATTTCTCAAGTTTAAAATTTAAAGCATAATAAAACCATTAAAGTATTATCTCAATTTCTAAATAGTAATAGTGGTGAATAATTTAAATAACATGACTAAAAATTAACCCCACACACGGGGACCTTCAGTGAACTTCCGACGGACTGATTACTGATACAGCCAAGGTTCCGTTATCTCGGGATCTTTCTCCTCCACTTCGATAGCCACCATTTCTGCTTCTGGTTCATGTTTAAATTCGAGATTGTCTCCTACATCTGGCTCAGGGCCAGGGTACAACGTACCATGAGTATTGAAACCCAGTAATATACTAATTATCTCTTATGAAACCCCCATGAATGCAAGTATATAATGACTAGATTAATTCTAACTTTTAATATTATTGCGTGGTTCAAATTACCATTTCCATCCTTACACCCATGCTTAGATTCCCACACGCTGTGTTTCCAAGCGATAGATTCCCATACACGGGTTGCGAACCCGCACGGCTCAAGATCTAACTCGACTCGCAACACCAGCACGGCTCAAGATCTAGCATGTAACAATTCTCCAATCCATCACATAGTCAATCCACAATCAACGGTCTCATAGACCTCCCACCTTTGGTACCACCATCCGCGTCCTCAGCCCCCCAACCCATGCGTGTCGAGCTTTTAACCAGCCTCGATCCCGTACATGCTATACCATGATCATGCGTGTCGAGCTTTCCGCCAGCCTCGATCCCGTACATATCAGGCGGTGGCAGCCGGCCTAGACCGTATGGATGGTACCCTCCAATTTTCGCCAGGTTAAGTCCCCTAAACTAAGCCATGGCACATAACACATTAAAATTTTTCCATTTTTATTATTAATCCTAAGTTGCATGCAATACGTGGGGTGACTACGTTTTTCATGCAAAATTCTCCGCAATTAATAACTAAAAACATAAAAAAAACATGCTATCAATAATAATAATTCAACACTTGCATATCTCAAAATATACCTACGAAAGTCAGTCTTGTAAAAAAATCATATAAAATCGCCCGATGGTCCGATTATACTCTAGTTTGCGCCGTTGCGAAGCTAAGACTGAACCCTAACTATTTCATGTTTATCACTTTATTCAGTTCTCAAGGTAACTATTTCAAAATTCCAAATTAATGTAATTCACGCAGTTTTATACCCTTGTCACGAAAACGGCCATAAAATCCACCCCGGGACTCCGTTTGAGCCCCGGAAAATTCCAGAACGTACATAAGATTAAGATCTAAATCTTTCTTGAAGAAATGATCTCAATTTAGTTTTGTTTCGGTTCCCAAACGATAGCCCAAAGTGGCTGGAATTTTCGGACAGAATCTGTTGTGAGATTGTCGACCGCTAAAACGGCCATATTTTCCTTTTCCGATGTCCGTTTTAGACCCGTGAGATTTCAAAACGAACGTTAGAAAATTTTCTACGTTTCTAGATCAATAAACACGTGATTTATATCCAGAAAAATTATCGTTTTGGAGCCCGAAGTGGCTGTCCGAAATTGATTTATTAATCCGTTTATACTAATAACCTAACACACTACATACGTACACGCATGAATTTCATAAAAACGATAATGTAGTACTTACCTGTGTTTCTCTTGCGCATGTGAATAAACACTTCGATTCTTCTTTCCACCCACAAAAATCTGTTAGATCACGCGCGAATAGAACGAAAAAGAGAGATCTAAAGAGAAAGAGAGAGGGACTTAGAGAGAGAGAGAGAGAGAGAGAGTTTTCTACCGAGAGAGAGAGAGACTTATAGAGAGAGAGAGAGAGAGAGAGAGGATTTATGGGGAAAATTTGAATTTAGGAAGTTGAGAACAAAGTGGAGGAGAGAGTGGGGATAAAGAATGGGTTAGTGGGTGGTTTAATGGTTATTTATAATTATATTAAATAAATCTTATTTAATAAAATTTGGATTTAAATATTAAAAAAAACGTTGCGCATAAAATTAAAATTAAAATTTGAGGTCTTTACAGGGATCGGGGCGGGGATCGGGGTGGAGACACCTAACCCCGAATCCTACCCGGTCCCCATTTTTTTTAAAAATTTATCCCCGAATCCTACCCGATCCCCAAAAAAATCCCCGAATCCCCTATCCATTTGGAGCGGGGAACGGGTAGGAGCGGGTTGGATCGGACGAGATTGCCATCCCTAACATGAGCTTGGGGGTTTGCATGGCATTACTTTCTGAGTTGACCTCTGCATTCCAAAAAGGCTGCTAATATACGGCTTCTTCTGTGTATTACTTTTTGTATTATATCGCGAACGAGTACCCCTTATGGAAAAAAATTACTGGAAAGCAGATATCGTTGTGTGGCTTCTGCGCTATTATTTTACGTATTATTTCACGAATCAGTACCTCTTTCAGCATAACTTCAAATCTAAGGACATATTTTCATGTACTATTCCTAGTATTCTTTGGGACTTAAGTTTTATTTTTCATGATATTTCATAGTCCTTGGGTTTCGGAAAACAACTATATATGTTCGGAAAACTTCTAATAAATGATTTTTCATTTTGTTAAATATAAACCTTTATTTTTCTGATTAAATTTTGATGATCTGAACTGTTTAATGTGTATAAAACATGTTCTTTAGGCTACTCGCAAGAAATCAGCTCAAAATATTATCCGGCAGAGCTTTGATCTAAGTAGTTTTTCATAAAATTATTTTTGTCAACATTTATGAAAAACTGCTTGTATCAAGTTCTTCCTGATATTGTTTTGAATGAATTTTCCCTTATAAATATGTTTTAACTATATTGAACGATTCAGATTATCAAAAGTTTATCAAAAAATAGGAGATCTGTATTTTAACAAAATAAGAAATCTCTAATAGAAGAAGATTGTATATATATTTACAGACGGGAGTTTTATCCTAAATTAATGGCATGAAATGTAATGATCTGTAATTTTTAATTGATATAAATAAATTCGAGCATATTTTAATTACTCGCGTGTATAATTTTTATTTCAACGCGTGCCTATGTGTATTGTTATATATATTATGTGTATATAATATATTTATTCTTATTTAAAAACTTTCTAATTATAATAAATACTATCTATATATATATATATATATATATATATATATACTATATATAGTATATATACTATATCAGTATGTATGTATGTGTGTGTGTGTGTACCATCTCTCTCTCCTCTCGTATCTCCCTTTGCCTCCGCCCATCCTCTCCCCATCACCACCTACAACCTTCCATACCTCCTGCCAACCTCCTCTACCTCTGCAAATTTAGGTCATCAATCATAGCTACCTTCTTTTCCTCTGTCGATTTTCACCGCTCCATATCAACTATCCATTCCACCTCCTCCTCTCGCTATAAGTACCGGCCTTTTCTTCCCCTAAACTCACACCAAGCCTCAAAGTTGTAAAGAAGAGGAGAAGAAAGAAGGAGAAGGAATTCAGACCGAATTTTTGCCGAACCGACCCGGCGGTCGAAATTCGACCAAATCTCCGTCAAACTCCAAACCAATTGTAAGCCCCTCCTCTTAAACCTATATTTTGAATATTTTCGTACGATTTTAACCTCAACGGAACTTCGCTGGAGGAGAAATCGCCATTTACAGACTGCTAAAAAATTTCACAGATCCGAATTTCTATTTGAATTTTAGTCTAGATTTCAATCTGAAAAACTCGATCCGCGACCGGCTTTGCTACCTGATGGACTTTCGGTTGGAATTTTGATTGGAGTAAATTATTTTTTAAAATTACAATTTTTATCCTATATTTTTATAAATTACAAATTGTACTTCTGTTATATAAATTTTAGATTTATTTTATGCTTATTATAATTAAACTTGTTATAGTTTATTATAAATTTAATTATTTGATTAATTATCATTTAAATTAAATTTCAAGAAAATGTCATTTTAAAACCTTATACCTTTTCAGTTCCCTACCTTTTTACTCTCTTCGAAAAATCATAAAAATTATTATTATATACTCATTTGTATATATGTTTATCTTATGACATGTATTATTAAATGAATATTTTATGATTAACTCTTAAATTTTAATTTATTTATGCACATCCTATTATTATGTGATTCCTGTTTAAATGGTTTAATTATTAGTCGAGCATGAATTACCATGATTATTACTCTGATTACTTTGACGCTTATCAACTATTTATACTCATGGTGTCTTGCGGATACCAGAACGTAAACACACTAATAATGATATATGATTAATAGTTGTGGATATATTTCCCGTAAAAATATTATGCGTGTCTTGTAGTCGCGATGCAACATAAGTTGAGTTTTGACTTTAATCAAACGGTGAGTAGACTCAAGTTCTATACTACCCAAGTACTGTAATTTAATCGTGTCATGTGTTTAGTCAAGTTACATTGAGCCGAAATTATATTTTATCCTATCATGCCTTTTTAAACCTAATAACCTTCTAGAATAAACTTTAGAACTCATATTGTTCCAGCACAACAATGGCAAGATATAATGCTATGAATACCGTATTGATTGAGAACATGATGGTCGAGAGACGGTGTGGTTGGAGAGCAAGGTGGTTGGGAAGTATCGGTTAGTCGAGTGGTTGGGGTCATTATCATTCGAGAGCACCATATTGGACTTTATTAATTTAGAAATGTTGATTCGAACTATATATAATGAGGTTATTGATGTTAGAAAAGTCTATTTGAAATAAATAACAAGGTCATTCTTGGAATAATTAATGAAATTATATGACGTGGTCATATTTTGGAACATTTAATTCGAGTCAAGGACTCATGGAACGTTTGGTACTGATATTCCCTGTGATAATTACCATGCTAATTTCAATTACGCTATTTCGATTCAAAGCATGCACTTACTGTTTCTGTATTTAACGTATCACATGATTAGACCCTGAATTATTTCATACTCTATACATTGCACATCATGTTATTATGCTAAAACATTTAGAAGGAAACTTGAGGGTAGAGTAACTTATTGAGTGTAAAAACTCATGGCGTAACTTTCTCCTGCCCTAATGTTTGATAACTAGTTACCGACGATGATGGAGTCGGATCGGAGTATACACTGTACTACGACGATTATCTCGGAAAAGACACGGTGGAGCCGTAGTTCACCTAGTTTTGTTTAGACTGCTCTAATTTTACTTTTAAAGTCTTTTTTATGTAAAACAATCTTTTTTGAATGAATTCCGAATGTCTCATGTATTAAACTCGTATTTTAATATAATTATGGTATTTCAGTTACTTCACTCTTTTTATTAACGTGTCCAAATTAAATTCAGGGCGTACATGAACCATGATTCATGTAGTATTATAATGTTGTTGGAATGAGAATTGCCTTCTTTTTTATTTTGTTTTTCTTTTTTTGAAGCATGTCAAAAGAATTTATATAGCCTTAATTTCTATCTACTAAGCCCGTCAACAAGAAAACTTGGGGGTTAATTCCATGGCGTCTTCAACAGCCAAACTCTGGAGGAGATTGCCTTAACAAAAGATGCCGAATGCAATTCACTTTGTTTCGTGGGACGGGATGTGTTTGTTACGGAGTTTGTAACTTGATAACAAAGTTATCAATTTCATATTTGCAAACGTATTGTTTTTATTACTGATACGGTACACATAACTCGTCGATTATCGAATACGTTAATAAAACAATCACCAAAATCTACTCGTGTATTTTATAACCAAACGATCAAAAGTACAAATTCTTGATATCACAGGATATTGAAATAATCAAGTATGATTTTATTAACTCAACTACAACAACAACAACAACAACAACAAAATGGTGAATGCTGAAATGTAATTTGTTGAAAGGTGAATATATCGTTTAATATTATATTTCAGGATTTCGCCAGAATCACAGGTGACTTAGGCACAGGTGACTTCATAGGACAAGAACTGCCTTCTTTATCAACTGTTCTTTGGTAATTTATGTCCAAATTCTAACAAATTATTAAGCATTTAGTTTAGTTAATTAGATAATAGTTAGTTAGTTAGTTGGTTAATAAGTAGTTAGAATTGATTAGTTTGGTATAAGTAATAGCTTAGATATAAATGTAATTCTAATCTTCTCCTGTAAGTTAAGTTTACTAATACAATGAGCTTTCTTCTTCTTTAGCTTTAGAATAAGTCTACTAACACATCAAAGTGTATATCATGTCTACGTGACATATTATTATAAAACAAAATATAAAAACAGGTCTCATGAATTTTGATATGTGTTCAAATTAATGAATGTCACATAAGCATGATGTGTAACGTGATGCGTTAGTAGTATTGCTCTTAGCTTTAATACAAACAGCCAACTTCGATATTAGTTTGCACTGGGATCTAGTGTGCAGGAGTTTTCATGCATATTGTTTCCTTTCAATTCTTGAATTTCTCATTGGTTAGGATCTTGAATTACAAAAATACTATTTGCAAAAAAGGGTATCCCGAAATCCCGAATCTCCCACCGATACCTCTAATATATCCTTCCTTGCAAATAGCATTGTTGAATTATTGGGGGCATGGAGAATAGAAAACAGTACAAAAAATGAAGTGTGAATTTACCAGTTTCATGTTATATTATTCTGTGTACTGCTGTTGTTTCATGATCAGACGGGACAAATTCTGAAGGTAAATAATCTCACTGAGCATTAATTAACTTTTATGATTTTTGGTGCCCTAACAACTTTTAGTTAATAAATAATGAATAGGGTCCTGGGACCATTATTATTGTTGCATGATCAATAACGTGTATGACAGGGTGTCTCTAAATTCAACACAAGTGGAGTGGGGATGTTGAGAGCTAGTAATTTATTGATGGTAATTGAAAAAATAGCAACGTGATAAAAAAAGACTGAAGTACAATTAGGAGTAATTATTCGGTGATTTTAGTTTGCACATTGTTACGTAGCGCCCCAATATTATTCATCACCAGTACTAGTCCCGCATTAATTTGCAATAATAGAGAGTGTTGGGACATCACCGAGCCCTTAGTATTAGCTTTATTTTTATATGGTTACGGGGACGGAATAAACCCTGCCTATATATGGTTTACGAAGACAATAATTAAACAAATAATAATGACTTCAAAAGACAATAATTAAAATATATTTTGAAAAAAAAATTAAGGAAATTGAAGGAACTAGATTATTAAGTTTTTGAATGATAAAAAATGAGAAAAACTTGAAGGAGCTAAATTTGTTAATTAGTTTTTATGAGCTTTGTTTCCGTTGATAATATTAGACGTAATCTACAATCTAAACAAACCCTTGGTGTGTCATTAGAGCGTAGGTAGTGTAAAAGGGTAGTGATATGATATATTATAACTAAACCTATGGATGATTGATCTCTATGGGATCGTCGTGAGTCTGTAGTCTTTGTGGTCTCGCCTAAGAAAAACTGTTATATCTGGTCAGCTCGTCTTTCACCATTTTAATTAGTAAATTGAATATTTGTATGCACCGTATATTAGTTACAGGCCATTAGCAATCCAAACAACGAGGAATTCAATGTGAATGTAGTTTATCCAACATATACCCGATTGAGATGTGGAGTCAAACATCTGTTTCTCATTTTTACATATAAACATTTGAGTCCAATCGAGTATTGAGATGTGGATATCTATACACATCTTAATCAAAAAATCAAGAAATATTATTTAAGCTATGTCCCATTTTAAAGGCATGTTTGATTCTCGGATAAGTGAAAGGGATTAGGTAGAGAGGGAATTAATAGTGCTTGCATGCATGTTTTGTCTCATTTAAAGTTTGGTGCTTGTAGGCACTCGAAATTAAGAGTCGGATTAGACAAAGGTAAATTATTTGTACATTTAGTATCCCATATGAAAGATTATGCAATACGATGAGGAGGATGCTACTAGCGAGTTTCTCATCTCCAGATTGTCTCTTTTTTCCATCCAATGGTCAAAAATAATCTATATCTCTTCATCTCTTCTTTACTTTATTCTATCCAATTACACAATGTAACTAAATCCAGAACTAATATAATCTCATGCATTATCGCGTGAAGCCCACATGATCCTCTTATTCTTAACCTTAATCCCTCCTTTCTATCATTCTAAAAATAATTCGATAATTGAACAAAACATGCCACCCTTTGGCTAGTAGGGGCCGATACACCCTTTTTTTTTTAATCGAAAAATAAGAAATTTATTAATGTTTGACGAATAATACAAAAATTAAAAGGGAATCAAGCATTAGACATATTACTATAGTTGCCAGGACATTTATAGTTTATATTACATATTAGCATGACAAGTTTTTGAAAAAATTGGCATATCCTATTCAAAACTTGCATGTATCGAATGCAAGCTTTTAATATTAAAGTAAATTCACAAGCCAATTAAAAAAAAAAGTTAACTCATATTCGGCTCGGTTTAGGTTCAGATATAATAAGTTAGGGTTTTATTATGGTTCTAATTCAATAAATGGAATACTTTTTATTATTTTGGCTTTTATACATTGAAAAAGAAAATCACTTCAAGTTTAGGCATCGACTCAAGCATAACTGACATTCACTATTTAAAAGAACCTTGGGTTTTATTTCGATAGGTGATTTGGGTATACATACTAGAAATCTTTTTACTTTGTCGTCTATATATATATATATATTTGCAAAAGCTCATATCACAACTATTTATATGTAAAGATAAAGGCAGGACCAACCCTCACAACGATAAAGGCTAGACCAAAGAACAGTATCACAACGATGGGTCCCGAGTCCTAACTATATTAGCACTCGGAGGATATAGACAATCCTGTGCGATTGATCTGATGGGAAAATGGACACCCTTCTAAGTGAATTTGATGAACAATGGCTTCTCCACGGGGGTACAATTATCACTGATAGGGGATAGGCCAATGCCGGTTAATGAACCACCTCCCTCATAAAACCACAAGGTGTCAACAGTAGTATTCAAGAACGCTGCTTCTTTGCTCCTCTACATCAATTATTACCCTAACACACATTTAAGTCTTTCTCTCTTAATACACTAGGTGATCACCTAATTCAATCCTTATCATAACCAACCCTCCTCCACCCAATGCCCTAAATTAGGGTTTTTACGCGAACCAAGCTATTTGAATTCAACTTGTGTTTTGCTCTTTAAAAGATTTTTTGGGACCAAGTAAGAAACAAACCGAACTTGAATTCATTTTGAAGCTAGTTAGACTAAAACACGCTTGAACAATCCCGTGCCCAACTTAGTATAACTAGGAGTAGTTTAACAGAACCGTAGAATTTAAGCGTTATGATTAACTTAATTGTTGAAGATCGATTAGACTGATAAACAAATTAAACTTGAATGAGTTTTGAAAACTCAGTGACAATTAAACTTCAACGAGTTGTGCAAATTGAAATGGGGATTAATTTTTTTATGATCTATTTTATCTGGAATCACATGCTCACTTAATTGGAATCTAATCTTCACTCTCTCTTATAGTAATTTTTAGTTTCAGGCTAATCTATAAGAAAAGAAAATATTGACTCTTGGTATTTTGTAATTAACTTTTCTTTGGGTTGAACAAAACTATCATTTCATATGTAAAAGCTTTTGTAATTTATTTTCGGATTTTGGTAGATAACGTATTTTTGAGAGTGGCTCCAAAAATTGAAGGGTTCGAGGCTCAGCCACAGCCCGAAGCATCGAATGGTAGTGCCCTTTGATTGCATCTTACATCATCATGTAGTTGTAACACTTTTCTTGGGGTTGTGCTCTAATTTGATTAGATCGCTATTGCTCTTATTTCTAGTAGTAAGCGCCTCAGAAGGGCATTCATGGGGCAAGGGCGTTGCGCTCTGAAGTGCCCCCATGAGGCAAGAGCGCTCCGTAGAGCCCCCTGTGGGCAAGGGCACCTATCTAGTGCTCTTAGCCTGGTCCTTCTCACTCCTTTCAGTGGCTGGCGTCCCAGTGGCACGAGGGCACTGATTTGGCGCTCTTGTGTATTTTTTTGCCCAGATTCTCTACTTTTGACTGGTTGTTTGATTGTGTTCGTACCAGGACATATATAAGCTATAATTTTAGAATTTTTAGGCCAAGAAATGTTTATATAGCCTCTAGAGAGAGAATATCAATTCCCCTTCTCCCAAGACAGATTTTCCTACCTTTTAGAGAGGTTTGAAATTTTTTCCATCAAATTTTAAGTGCTTCTTCACCTAGACTTTTGTACCTCACTATTAAGTGTCACCTAACCATATTTACTGTGAGCCATTTTTGCATAGTCGTATCATCTTCCGTCATTCAAGACTCAAGCTTTATAAAGTATTTTGATCGAACTACCAAGGTGGGGTGAGACCCGAAGCCATCGCATTGTGGAGATCGAGATCGAGAGCTCATGGTTGCTAGTGGATCATTGAAGAGGCTCGGGTAGCCGTACGAAGGAGTGGGGTAAGGACTTCTGGTTAAAATTCTTGTACTTGCACCTCTTATAACTTTCTCCATTGATTATAGTAAATTGTGATAGCCGGTCTGTGATTTTTCACTTAAGGGTTGGTGACCTTTAAGTGTTGTGGTTGCTTTCCTCTCCCTATCATATTTGTATCTTAATAAACATAACTATAACTTAATCACTTTTCTTCATAGTTTTTAAATTGGTAAAAATCAGGAATCCTATTCACCCCCTTTAGGAATTTCTTGTGCTTCTGCATTATTTCAGACAGTAAAGAAACTTTAAAAAATGCAATTCTCCTATAATATTTCTTCACTAATCCATGCCATAGATATTACTATTTCCCTTATCACACATTTAACTAGCAAAAAACCCATGCTAATAAGCACAGGATAGATTGAAGTATAGTACATTAATGTGAATTCAAAATCAAACGTTATTTAAATACTTTAAATAGTCAATACCTACATATTATTTACAGCCCCAAGCAAATACGATAAAGAATTAAACTTAACACATTCTATATAAAGATATGGTAATGATAGGTCATGACGCGCCGGCTGAGCCGGTTAGTATTCTGGTCGGTCGGTAAGCAGTTCGCCTCAGACATTTTCTGGTCTGCTCAGTTCGGTATCCTCAGCTCAGCCATTGTCTTGGTATGCTCGGCTCAGCCACTGTCCGGTCTGCTCAGCCCAGTCATTGTCTGACATGTTCCGCTGAATAACTCTCCGCGATTCCTGGGATCTATCTGCCTAAAGCGGATCGTCCAACAAGGAAAGAAAGATCCCAAAGATCTCTCCACGTCTTGTGCACCATCTCCACCCGCTTCCGCTATTTAAGGCAAGGATGATCGTTGGGGATTCAGTTACCAAATTAAAGGCCACTAGCCTTGATTCTCTCCACCAAATCAGGAATGAACCACGTCCTCTCCCGATTTGTCTCCAACGAGATCTCTATATAATGGAGGCACCTCTATGGTACAAGGTACGAACATTCTGCCCAATTTTACCCATACAGTCTGTCTACTTTATTCCTCCATCCTCAAGCTAACTTAGGCATCGGAGGGGTGTTGGCAAGATACCACACCGGTGTCAAGTTCTTTTTGCGGGTCTGCCGGGGACGATCCAAAATCCGTTTCATCAGTTGGCGCCGTCTGTGGGAACGATTAAAAATTTACTGTTTGATCGGATTTATGGTCTTGACCCGCTCAATGGCTTCCAACGATAACAATGCCCATTCTGCTCCACCTGTTGCAACCGCTGCTGATTATCAAGCCCTCCGTCAGGACGTGGTGACGTTGACGCAGGGGATGCAATGCATTCTGGAACAGAATCAGGCCTTGCCGCAACGCCTACAACCAGAACCCCCTGTTAGGGATCCACCACCTCCACCAGTCCCAGTGGCTGACCCCCAGGTGCAGGGAATGGCCGGAACAGATTTTGATGTCACTGGAGGGGGACATGGGGAGACCAGTAGCCATGCTGCAGCCCCTCCATATGGAACCTTCTCCGGTTCCGCGTTCCAGGAAGGTCTCATGACCGACCAGGTGCGCCAGATGAAAGCCCAGTTGGATAACCTGACGAAACAGATGAAGGCCAAGGCTCCAGCCTCTGTGGATGAGTTGGTACAAGCTACTGAGCTTCCTTACACCGCTGATGTGATGGCGGTGCCCCTCCCACCAAAATTCAGAGTCCCTCAGATCGACATCTTTGACGGCACAAAAGACCCTCTTGATCACCTGGAAACTTACAAATCCCTTATGCACCTTCAGGCAGTGCCTGACGCCATCATGTGCAGAGCCTTTCCCATCACTCTCCGAGGAGCCGCTCGGATGTGGTTCAACAAGCTTGCTCACAACACAGTCAGTACCTTCAAAGAGCTCAGTCGCCTCTTTGTAAGTTATTTTATTGCTGGTCAGCGATACAGGAGACCAGCTACTTATTTGCTCAACGTCAAACAAAACAAGGGGGAAACCCTCAGAGAATTCACCACCAGATTCAACAAGGAATCCATGCAAGTGGATAATGCTGATGACCAGGTCGCCATTGCAGCATACATGTCGGGTCTCAGGGCGGGGCAGTTTCTGTTTTCCTTGTCTGCTGAACCACCAACCAATATGGCTGAGCTCATGATGAGGGCTCAGCGACAGATGAATGCAGAGGACACCCTTGCTGCCCATTGCAATCGCGAAAGGGAGACCCCCGCCGCCCAGACAGCGGCTCCTCAGTCAGGCAAACAGAGGAAAGAGACTGGGCAGTCTAGGGCTGAGGACTACCCGAGGGGGAAAAGAACGGACAGAAGAGATTCCCCCCAGAGAGGGAGGCCAGAGAGGAGGTTCCACGATTATACTCCCCTGGTCGCAACAGTCAATCAA
This sequence comes from Arctostaphylos glauca, assembly GCA_019985065.2. Taxonomy (NCBI): domain Eukaryota; kingdom Viridiplantae; phylum Streptophyta; class Magnoliopsida; order Ericales; family Ericaceae; genus Arctostaphylos; species Arctostaphylos glauca. The sequence continues at coordinate 9,619,846 of JAHSPW020000014.1, forward strand.
GTACTGCAGGAGATAAGTGATTATCCTGAGTTCAAGTGGCCGGGAAAGATGAAGACGCCGGCTGAGCGACGTTCTCGCCAGAAGTACTGTCGCTTCCATCGTGATCATGGGCACGATACGGATGACTGCATTGAGCTGAAACAACAGATTGAGAGGTTGATCAGACGAGGACGTCTCCAACGGTTTATTCGAAAAGGAGGGGAATTTCATCAGGGAGCAGGACAGGCTGCTGGGCCAGCTGATCACAGGCGTGAGAGGACTCTTCCTCCTCCCCCTCCTCATCGCCCTGTGGGAGAAATAAATACGATCTCAGGGGGACCAGGAGTTAGTGGAGATACTAGGACTGCTCGGAGAACCTATGCCAGGGAAGTGCTCAATGCAGAGAGACCAGCAAAGCGCATACGGGAGGCAGATTCAGCCATTCACTTCACAGCAGAGGACGAGGAAGGGGTACTCCAGCCTCATGATGATCCATTGGTGATCACAGCCCTCCTCGCCAATTGGACAGTAAGAAGAATCCTGGTGGATACAGGGAGCTCAGTAGATATCATCTTCTTACCTGCCTTTGAAAAGTTGCAGCTGGGGAGAGACAATATCAGGCCTGTACAGTCTCCTTTGGTTGGCTTTTCTGGGGAGACTACCCATCCTTTGGGCATGATCTCCTTGCCTATCGTGATAGGAGACGAGCATAGGAATGCCACTGCCTTGGTGGATTTCCTGGTGATGGATTGCCCTTCGGCCTACAATGTAATATTGGGTAGGCAGACCCTCAATAAGTTCAAGGCAGTGGTTTCCACGTATCATTTGAAACTCAAGTTCCCCACAGCTGGTGGTGTTGGGGAGATCAGAAGAGAGCAAGGGAGTGTTATATCACTTCAATGAGGACAAAAGAAGCCCTTTCAGTTAGTGGGCTTGACACAAGGGATGAGGAGAAGCTCCAGCAAGGGGAGCCCGTTGAGGAACTAATCGATGTACCTGTTGTGGAAGGACAGACTGAGAAGATGTTCCGTTTGGGTTCAGGTCTGGGATCAGAAGAGAGGGCTGCTCTGGTGAAATTCCTAAGAGACTATGCGGATGTTTTTGCCTGGTCACACAGAGATCTGCCAGGTATAAACCCCAGTATCATCACTCATCGGTTGAACGTGGACAACGCTCACCGTCCAGTGAAACAGAAGACACGCACGTTTGCTCCAGAGCGCAACGCAGCCATTGCCACAGAGGTAGATAAATTGGAGGAGGCTCAGTTTATCAGAGAAGCTAAATACCCAGTGTGGATATCCAACGTGGTGCTCGTCCCTAAGCCAAAGGGAAAATGGAGGATGTGTGTGGATTTCAAGGATCTTAACAAAGCTTGCCCCAAAGACAGCTTCCCTTTACCCAGGATTGACCTTCTCGTGGATTCCACAGCTGGCCATGAGCTGCTCAGCTTCATGGACGCGTTTTCGGGTTACAATCAGATCCAGATGCACCCTGAGGATGAGGAGAAAACCTCCTTTATCACAGCTAGAGGCCTCTACTGCTACAAGGTCATGCCCTTTGGACTCAAGAATGCAGGGGCCACCTACCAAAGGCTAGTTAACCGGATGTTCAAGGAACAGATAGGGCGCAATGTGGAGGTTTACGTCGATGATATGCTGGTCAAGAGTCAGCAGAGGTCAAATCATGTGGAAGACCTCAGAGAAGCCTTTGAGGCACTGCGAAAGTATCAGATGAGACTTAATCCCAGCAAATGTGCATTTGGGGTCAGTTCAGGGAAGTTCTTGGGATTCATGGTATCCCAGAGGGGTATAGAGGCCAATCCTGAAAAAATCAGAGCCATTCTCAATATGGAATCTCCCAGGGGAGTTAAGGGGGTGCAGAAACTCACTGGGTGCATTGCAGCCCTCAATCGATTTGTTTCCAGGGCCACTGATAAATGCCATCCGTTCTTCCAAGTCCTGAAGAAAGCGTTCCATTGGACTCCGGAGTGTGAAATGGCCTTTCAGGAGTTGAAGGCCTATCTGATGGCTCCTCCCCTCCTCAGCCGTACGCGGAGGGGAGAAGACCTGTACATCTACTTGGCGGTTTCACCTCATGCAGTAAGTTCAGTACTTATAAGGGTAGAGGCCAACGTGCAATATTCAGTCTACTACACAAGCCGAGCGTTGAGAGGGGCTGAGAACAGGTATCCCAAGGTGGAAAAGATGGCCTTTGCCCTAGTAACAGCAGCAAGAAGGCTGAGGCCTTACTTCCAAGCCCATCCCATCAAGGTTATGACCGACCAACCACTCAAAAAGACACTGCACAATCCTGAAACGTCAGGGAGGCTGATTCAATGGTCTGTCGAGCTGGGGGAGTTCGACCTAGAATTCTGTCCCAGAGCAGCCATCAAAGCACAAGCCCTTGCTGATTTTGTGGCGGAATTCTCACCATCAGAAGCTCCAGATTCCCCACCAGCTGAACCCATTGACCCGGAGACTGAGGAATCGACGGGGTGGTCCCTCTATGTTGATGGCTATGTGAATACGGAGGCCAGTGGAGCCGGGGTCATCTTGATTTCTCCAGACAGGCTCAAACTACTCTATGCCATCAGGTTTAATTTTAAGGCTACCAACAACGAAGCTGAGTACGAGGCGCTTTTGATTGGGCTCAAACTGGCGAAATCCTTAGGGATTAAGGAGCTTACGGTTGGCAGCGATTCCCAGTTGGTGGTGGGAAAAGTGCTGGGGGATTATGAAGCCAAGGAGGATAGGATGCAATTGTATCGAGAGAGGGTCCAACATTTCCAGAAAGCTTTTGACGTTTTCAAGCTGCTGAGGATCCCTCGGGAGGAGAATGCAGAAGCCGATCAGCTCACACGGCTGGCAACAGCTCGAGAAGAAACACTCAGTCACCTCATCCCAATTCAAAGATTGGAACAACCAAGTGTGGAGTTGCCGGTCCAGGAGGTGGCTGCAATCAATTACAAAGATTCTTGGGCGGATCCCATTGTTGATTATCTTGAGAGGGGTGTACTGCCCGAGGACAAGGATTTAGCTAGGAGGCTAAGACTGAGGGCAGCCAAATATCTGTGCTTGGAAGGAGTACTATATCGCAGGAGTTATTCATTCCCGTTGCTGAGATGTCTAACTCAGGAGGAGGCTAAATATGCTTTGAGGGAAGTGCATGAAGGATCGTGTGGAAATCACTCTGGGGGCAGAGCGCTAGCACAGAAACTAATCCGGACAGGGTATTATTGGCCAACCATGCAGAACGATGCGATGCAGATGGTCCAGAAATGTGAGAAATGCCAGAAGTTTGGCAACATTTTTCATCATCCTCCCACTTTGTTAACCCCAATCCCCTCTCCTTGGCCGTTCGCTCAGTGGGGGTTGGATTTGATTGGACCCCTTCCTATAGGCAAAGGGCAAAACAAATTTGCTATAGTGGCTGTGGACTACTTCACCAAGTGGGTGGAAGCTGAGCCCCTTGCTACCATTACCACGAGGAAGGCCATCAATTTCGTCTGGAAAAATATTATCAGCAGGTTTGGATTACCCAGGGTGATCATCACTGATCGTGGCAAACAGTTCCATAATGACCAGTTTCAGGAGTTTTGTGAACAAAGGAGAATACATGTGCACTATGCCTCCAAAGCATATCCTAAGGCTAACGGGCAAGTTGAAGTCACAAATCGCACAATCAAGAAGAACCTGAAGAAGAAATTGGAAGCTGCAAAGGGAGACTGGCCAGAGGAGTTGCCCAGTGTCCTGTGGGCCTATCGAACGACCGCACGCACAGCGACTGGAGAAACCCCTTATTCTTTGGCTTATGGGGTGGAGGCAGTAATTCCGGTGAAAATTGGGCTGCTCAGCCATAGAACTCGGGATTTCCGAGAGGAAGAGAATCGACGGGGACTCTTAGAGGGATTGGACTTCCTAGAAGAGAAGAGAGAAAGAGCAGCCATCAAAATGGCCACTTATCAACAGCAAATGGCCAAATTCTACAACAGCCAAGTCAGGGAAAGAAATTTCAGAACTGGGGAGTTGGTGCTGAAGAAAGTGGATCCCACTGGGAAGAGGATTGGACACCTGGGTCCAAATTGGGAAGGTCCTTACCAAGTAACTGAGCACGTGAAAGCTGGGGCCTATCGTTTAGCTACATTGTCAGGGAAAAAGCTCCCCCAACCCTGGAATGCTGAGCATTTAAAGAAATATTTTCAATAATATTGGCCAAGTGTTTATCCCTATTGTCTTATTTCATTGTTATTTCCGTCTTTGTATGTAAACAGGAATTATCAAGTTTATTACAAGTCCAGTCAAGATGGACAGATTGTTATTTCTATGAAGTTGTCTGAATTATGTCTGAAGATAACTAAACGTATTGATTGAGCAGCCTCGCCTGTTCAGAACATGTCCTCCGGGACCGTGTATCCAAGCAGCCTCGACTGCTCAGCCATGTCCTCCGGGACCATGCATCCAAGCAGTCTCAACTGCTCAGTCATGTCCTCCGGGACCATGCAACCAAGCAGTCTCAACTGCTCAGCCATGTCCTCCGGGACCATGCATCCGAGCAGCCTCGACTGCTCAGCCATGTCCTCCGGGACCAGGTATCCGAGCAGCTTTGTCTGCCCCCAAACAAGTCTCAGGGGCAAGCAAAGTGTCGCGAGAAGGAAATTCTTCAACTTTAAGTTGTATTTCTTAAGATGTTTGTCAAGATATCGCACACAAAAACAGAGATAGTAAAGAAAAGAAGAGAGTTATTCACTCAGCTGAAGCATGACAGATGAAATTTCTCATTTCTATTCATTGAAGTGTTTTTACAAGCATTGTGAAAGCAAATGGAAGATACAAAAGAAAAGAAGTAAAAGAAAAGACTAATTATTTTCTTCAGCAGGCCCTGGAGTCAGAGGCTGATCAGCGAGAGGAAGCTGGCCTTGGGCAGGAGGGTCGACCACCTGATTGGTACTAGGAGGAGAATTCCTGAGAACGTCCTCAGCAATCTCCTCGAGCAGCTTGTCAGCTGCATTGATCAAAACCTCTTCAGCTATGACCACGGCTGGGTCGACCATGGCCAGGGGAGGAGGAGCTTCATCATCACCAGTGATGTCTATAATGGCTGCACTGCCCTCCTCGCCCTGAGTGATCATGAGCTAGCCACGATCGGTTGTCCCTTCCAGGAGAAGAACCCCAGCATGGCATTCCTCCTCTTCCTCCTCTTCGGAGACCTTGTCTTCGGCATCCTCCTCCAGGCCGACGTCCTCTGCTTCCGGCTTGAAGGAACTCAAGTCTAGCTCAGGGTAAGCTGAACTGATCTTCCTTTTTAGGGACATGAAGCCACCAAAGAAGTACTCGGTCATCAGGTCAATAAACTCCGGAGAGTCTTTCAATTGATCCATCTGAACTGACCGAGTCTGTTCTTTCAGCGAGTTGAGCTCCACATCCTGTTCTGAGAGCAGCTTACCCTGCTCGTCGCATCTCTGGACCAGGTCTTGGACCTGCTTCTGCTTAGCCTTTAGACCTAGCATCGCGTCAGCCAGGTCTTTCTTCAGATCAGCGACCCTGCTTTGCTCCAGAGCCAGACTGTCCTCCAGCTGAGAAGCCCGCCTTTCGTGAGCTGAGGAAGTCTCCGTTAAGCTCGAGATCTGAGCCTCCTTGATAGAGTTCTCATCCCTCAGCTGGAAGATTTCGTCCTTCAGCTTTGAGTTGGACTCTCGGAGCTCAGTCTCCACCCTCTCACTTTGCCTCTGCTTCTCTTCCAGGGCAGAAACAGTCTCCTCGTCGTCCATCGACCCTTGCACGAGGTCGGTGCTGAGAACGGCAGCCTACAACACAACAAAATCAAGGATTAGAGATAGTTAATTGTTTTGAAAGTTACAAGGAGAAGAAGGGGATAGTTACCTTGGCCAGGAAGATGAGAAGCCGGGCACGCTTCTCCTCAGAGGTTTTGCTCCTCAAGATCTCCCGGTCTTTCACTGTCGGGAGGTCGTTCATTATGTCCATAGCATATCTGCTACTGGTCATAATAGACAGCTCGGGAGCAGGGGGTGGAAGCTCATCCCCAGGCACGTCGGAGACTGAGGGAGAAGCCTCGCTGCTCTTCCTTTTATTACCCTGCTGAACTTGGGCCTGCTCAGCCAGGTGTTGGGTTGTGGAAGCCTCTGCTCCGGAGGCTGTGGCCGCAGCCTCCTCATCGATCATAACCTGCTCGTCAGGAGCGGTCTGCTGTTCTCGGATTACGACCACCTCGGCCTCATCCCTCCTCAGTCTTTTGGCAGGGGGGGCAGGATTTTGCTGACTTGGAGCAGTCACACCCGAATCCACAAAGGTGGACGGGTCGTTTTGGGCCCTCTTCTTCTTGGTCTTCTTGGGCTTGGTATTAGCCCGCGCAGAACGCTCAGCCATTTCCGCCAGCTTCTCTGCGTTCAGCTTCATCCCCTCTTCCTCTGAAAAAAGCAAACAAAAGACAGAGATTAGATGGCTCCATCAGACAGAAGAACAGAGAAGAGGAGATACCTCTCTCTAAGGCAAGGGCCTCACGTGTAGGTTCTGGGCCGAGGAGATAGGTCGCTAGAGTTTCCGGAGTGATGAGAACTCTGTGGTCCCGCTCAAGGTACTCAGCCACGGCCTTCAGTTGCTCTCTGATTTCAGCCGAAATCACAGGTCTTTGTTTTCCTGCTCAGAACACAGTAAGGAAAAGTCAGCCGTGTAAAACATGAAGATAGAAAAAGAGAAAAACTGAACGAAACACAGAAATTGAGCGCTCACGAGATGGGGGGACCTCTCCCCAGAATATGCGGATTTTGGAGGAGCTTGTCTGCTCTTCCCAGGGAGGGAACTCCCATCCTTCCCCTGAGAGGAAGAAGAACTTGTCCTTCCACCTCTTGTTGGCTGAGGAAAGGCCTTCAATTGCCGGGATTGTACTGTCCCTCCTTGAGAAGTACCACCATCCCTGAGCAGACATGCTCACTTGATGGCAGTAGAGGAAGGCCTCTGGAGTCAGCACGGCCTTGTCCCCTGTTGCAGCTGCCCAGAGCACCCCGTAGCTGACCAGGATTCGCCAAGCATTGGGCAGGAGCTGTCTTGGGGATAGCCCCAGGAGCCAGAGGGTTTCCCTTATGCAGGGATGAAAGGGGAGCCTCAGCCCGGCCTCAAAGTCAGCTATGTAAAGGCTCAGCTCGTCGAACCTAGGGGCGTTCGCTCTCTCGGACGGACCCGGGACTCTCAAACGAACTGAGTTGGGTATTTGGTATTTCACCTTCAGGATGGCAAGGTCAACCTCGGTCACAGTCGAAACTGTGTGGTCGGCCTCTATAGGCCTGAGACGCAAAGCTACACCTTGAGGCATTGAGCGATTTACTATATTCGCGGGTTCGGGACGCTCAGCCTGGTTTGCGTCCCTTCGCGAAGGGGTTGGTACAGACATCCTAACCTGTGGTCGTCTGGAGCCCATTCTATGGAAATCAGTAACGGCCGGCTTAATGATGTTAAAAATGTCCTGGTAATATCGTGAAACGACTGGGGAGTGGGCGAATCCTCCTAATGAAGGGCAATCGGAATGGTTATGCAGGTAGCGACAGAGTCTGAGGAAGAAGAATGCCCAGGAATGTCCTAAACCTCTAGGGTCTAAAGAAAAGCCGTAATCAGCCAGAGCCAAGAAGGAAGAAGCGTGAACGTACCTAGGAAAGGCGAAAAACCACGGTCGGTCGAAGTAGATGGACGAAAGCTAAGTTCTTAGGTCGAAATTTGACAGAGTAGCTGGGAGAACGAAGGAGAAGGAAACCCTGATAAGCCCCAACAGATTCCTTTTATAGAGCCTCCATAATGAACCTTCAAATATGAGCCATTGATTGAACACACGTGGCACTCCCAGATTAAACGCCGCCTCCAAGCACTCAAGCGTTTCTGACACAGCATTAAATGTGGCGTGTGAACCCAGGCAGAGTATGAGCCGTCACGATTCAATGCATCAGACCGTTGATATTTCCTCTCTTAAGGCGGGCCAACCGTTCGGAAATAGGGGATTAGCTGATAGGTCATGACGCGCCGGCTGAGCCGGTTAGTATTCTGGTCGGTCGGTAAGCAGTTCGCCTCAGACATTTTCTGGTCTGCTCAGTTCGGTATCCTCAGCTCAGCCATTGTCTTGGTATGCTCGGCTCAGCCACTGTCCGGTCTGCTCAGCCCAGTCATTGTCTGACATGTTCCGCTGAATAACTCTCCGCGATTCCTGGGATCTATCTGCCTAAAGCGGATCGTCCCACAAGGAATGAAAGATCCCAAAGATCTCTCCACGTCTTGTGCACCATCTCCACCCGCTTCCGCTATTTAAGGCAAGGATGATCGTTGGGGATTCAGTTACCAAATTAAAGGCCACTAGCCTTGATTCTCTCCACCAAATCAGGAATGGACCACGTCCTTCCCCGATTTGTCTCCAACGAGATCTCTATATAATGGAGGCACCTCTATGGTACAAGGTACGAACATTCTGCCCAATTTTACCCATACAGTCTGTCTACTTTATTCCTCCATCCTCAAGCTAACTTAGGCATCGGAGGGGTGTTGGCAAGATACCACACCGGTGTCAAGTTCTTTTTGCAGGTCTGCCGGGGACGATCCAAAATCCGTTTCATCAGGTAACTAATTTAATTTTCATTATTATGACATCAATGTTCATTCACCATGCTTTGAAATTCCTACACATACAAGATGAAATGGTAAATAAAATTATTTTTAAAAAGATATCAATACACAATAAATAAATTGTAGGTAAATATATGATAATTGATTACTACTTGCTTAGTTTTTTGTTACCTTGTAAATAGTACAAGTATTATTCTAACCAGTCAACGTTTAATACAAATATTGTCGTAGGAGCATAATTTAGTTCACATAAAGATTTTGTTGCAAAAACTATGAATACTTAGGTATTTCATCGTAGAAGGCAATGTAATTTCTGATGATCATTTTGATCACTTTATTACTATGTCAAATTACTATAAGATAAGGTGACTATCACAACGATGCAATGTAATCTATATTGAATTTCGAATATTGTACCTGTGATGTATGTCTCTTTCAAATATGATGGTACTGTAACGCCCCATGTATACTACTGGCTCAATAACTTGTTGGAATCTAATTACATGACCTAAAATGTTTAAACTCAAGTTGTTAGTAGTAATTTACAAGGCTCATTGTATATTTAGGATCACCCATGTAGACTTTCGATGTGGGACGGGATGTCACAATCTCTCTTACCTATAAGACCTTGCGCTCTCGCAAGGGGTTGTACACTAGAGTCACCATGGCCTAATCCCGGGTCTGTTCCCTAGTGACCAAATAAAATCCCAACCCCACACTTGATTGTATACACAGATCGCTTTTATACCATTTGTAGCGCTCCATGTATACTACTGGCATAATAACTTGTTGGAGCCTAACCACGTGGTCCAAAATGCTTAAACTCAAGTTATTAGTAATAATTTACAAGACTAATGGTTGTGTTCGGTTGAGTGTTTCTGAAATGATTTTTGAGAAAAAAAAACTCTGAGATGTTGTTTGGTGTAAGTGTTTTAAAAAAAATTGAACTCTTGAGAGTTAAATTTTTTTAACGTTTTCGAGGTGCTCTCTTTCTCTCTCTTTTTTTATAGAGAGATGAAGTTGTTTAGGAAAAAAATAAAAGTGTTTGGGAAAAAATTTCCCAAACAAGTTTCCAAAATATTTTCAAAAAATTTTCAGAAAAATATTTTGAAAACTTCTAACTGAACACAGCCAATTATATACTCAGGATTATCCATGTAAACTTTCAATGTGGGACGGAATGTCACAGGTACACATCATAAGGTAATCTGTGCTGGTCAAGTGTCTTGTAGTGTAAGTTTTATTAAGCCAGTAAAGCCTTCCATTAAGCCAATAAAGTCTTTTACGACCATCCATACATTAAACTTTTTTTGTTTTTTTGTTTTTTTGAAATCAGTAAACAATTTTGAATCATATATGTGATATGAACTAATTATGAATTACTCACGAACAAATTACATATTTATAGTTTGGACATCATTTTGTCCATACTGATTACAAACAAAATGACAACTCTCTAGAGGTGAGTCTTGCAAAAAGCAATCCACAAATTTTCATATATTTTTTCAACCAGTCTATACAAAGATTAACAACCTGGAACACAGAGATATAATTATGATCCACCAATCTTCTAACCTTGTTCCAACTGTCAAGGGTGAAAGCAATATAAGTTCTCAGTCTTGCCAGACGATACAAATCAACAAATATTTTTGGGATTATTAATGAAATTTTGTGGGAAATCAAGTATATCGAGAAGAAGGATCCACCAAATTTGTGCCAATAGTCGTATTAAAAATTTTATATGCGATTTAATTGAAAAGAAAAAAGTAATGATATAGACAAAAGCCTAAGTGAACGAAAATATGTAAAATGTCAATCTAAATTGTGAAGAACAAAATACATGTTCTTTTTTAACAATTCTAGAAAAGAGAACTGGTTTACCTCCTTCGGTTTCAGTATCATCTTATGTACGTTGTCGATATTTTACTGGTTGTTCATCATACGGTGACTTGACAAGTAGAGAGAACACAAAATAGGGTACGTATTTTAAAAAAAAATGTTATGAATATACACTACTAGAAATTACACATTTTGTGACTAGTTTTCGTGACCAAATGCGTTTTGGTCACGGAAAAGTATACAATTTGTGACCTAATTTTTTTAGTCACCAAATATGGACTCATTAGTGACCAAACTTTTTGTAGTCACCAATGACAGGCATTTTGAGTGACTAAATATTGTTTGGTCACGAAAGAATATACAAATAGTTTTGGGGACTAGTATTTGGTCACTAATAGTATACTTTCAGAGACTAGTTATTGTTGGTCACCAAAAATATGTTAAAAAGTGCGCCAATTTATTTGGCGGGAATTTTGAGCGAGGTTCAATACATTTAGTGACTACTTATTTAGTCATAAAAATAATTCATGCTAGAATTACACTTTTGGTGATCATGTTTCGTGACCAACCACGTTTTAGTCACGAAAAATGAAAATAATTGGTGACCAAATTGTATTTACTCACCAAATACAGGATATTTAATGATTATAAATTTTGTTGGTCATAGAAGATTTGGCTCATCAGAATGCAATAGGCATGATCCAATCACGCATTATATGAGATCCAATAATCTCTATTTTTGGTGACCTTAAATAAATCAGCGAGACGTGAAGTATTAACGGTTTAGATTGACCATTGTCAAAATTGAGTTGGCATTACAAGAAAAAACATCAACGGTGACACCCTTAGAATACAACTTGTCACTAAATATAACAAATAGTGACAAGGCCGTCTGACCTTGTCACCAAAGATGTTGAGTTCTGCGCGACAAATGAAAGCAATTTATGGTGACAATATTTTGATTTTAATGACAAGTTTTGATGTCACAGAATATTTAATTTTTGGTGACAATGACGTTTTGTCACTAATTATCTCAATTTAGGTGCAAGTAGGAATTTTTTTTTTGATGGTCATTGAAATTTTGAGGTTGTCACTGAATAAATGGCACCAAAATTTGGAGGGAAGAAAAGGTTAAGTATTAGTGACTAATTTTTTGTCTCAGATGAAATACTTTTAGAGACCACTAAATTGTTAGTCACAGAAAGTGTCTAATTTGCCCCCAAATTTTGAGATGAAAATTTGTACGTGGGAGTCAAAAATATTTGGGGACTAAAACAATAGTCAAGAAAAGTGTGAGACCTCTCAAATGAAATACTTTTGGAGACCACTTAATTGTTAGTCACGGAAAGTGTCTAATTTGCCCCCAAATTTTGAGATGAAAATTTGTACGCGGGAGTCAAAAACATTCGGGGACTAGATCAATAGTCACAGAAAGTGTGAGACCTCTCGGATAAAATACTTTTAGAGACCACTTAATTGTTGGCCACGGAAAGTGTCTAATTGGCCACTTAATAGTCTACTTTATAATATATGTATATATATGTAAGAATGTATGCATATATATTATAGAGTATTTATGGTTGTAGGGTGTATACAGATTGCATGTACTCTCTCTATATATATATGTGACACACAAACACACACATATATATATACATACATATACTATTTGTATTTATATATACGGATATATATGTATGTATGTATATGTACATGTGTGTGTGTTATATATATTATATATATGTATATATATATATGTTATATATATTCGTATATTCGTATATCTGTGTGTGTGTGTATCTGTATATTCGTATATATACATACAGATATACGAATATACAGATACACACACACACAGATATACGTATATGTATGTATGTATTCGAATATACATATATTATATATACTCCGTATATGAATATACAGTTATATATACACATACATGTATATATACGTGTATACTATATATATGTACACAGATATACATACATTATATATAGTAATATATGAATATATATAATATACATTATAGTATGTAATATATGAATATTGTATGTATACATATATATACATATACCGTATATAGTATAGGAATATACATATATTGTATTTGTAGATATATTATATATAGTGTATATAGGAATATATACTATTTGTATATACGAATATATATATGTATACATAGTTTGTGAGTTCATTTGATATAATAAATATTTTTATTTTCATTACTAAACATAAGTGTGTAAGTGGCTTAGTGGATAGGTGTTTGGTTATTATGGAAGAGGTGGTGAGTTCGAATCTTGGTAGTGACATATTGTTAGGGTATATATTATCATGATTCTGGTACAGTAAGTGCCATGTAGATGTAAGAGGTCCTATGTGGCAATGTATGTGGAATTTTTTGCTTATGTCAGCGCCACGTGGATGTTATAATTGGCGACTAAATTTTTTAGTCGGCAAATGCTTTTGGCGACTAAATAGTGGACTATTGGCGACTAAACATGTAGTCGGGAATTGTGTTTTTTCTTGTAGTGAATTTGGTCACCGAAAAAATAGTCTTTATTGACTAGACATTTTTTGTGATCAGCTTAGTTCGTCACTATATGATAGCAATAGTGATCACTGTTTGGTCACTAAACAAAATATTTTTAGTGACTAAACGTTTTTCGTGATTAAATTAATTGGTCACTATAAGACACAAACAGTGACCACTTGTGGTCACTGGAAAAAACATTCAGTGACGACCAATTATAAGTGACAAATCGATTTGGTCACGGAAATGCACCTTCAGTCACCACGGTTTAGTCATTAAATTTTATGCTTTTGTGACCAACAAATTGGTGGTCACAAATATCTTTTTGTGACTAGGGTTAGGTGACTAAAATACTTTTGGTCACGATTGACTTTTGGTGACTATATACGACCTTTTAGTGACCAAATGCTTAGTCACAAAATGTGTAATTTCTAGTAGTGATAATTTGCTGTAAAATAGATATAATAAAAAAGTAAAGATATAAATAGGTTTGAAAGATAATCCCAAGGGGTTGGCCCGGGTAGACAAGGCTTGAAACTTAGAGATTTATTCAGTATGGACTAACTCCATAAGAGTTGAAAACACCTAAAAAAAATTTTGAATCTAAGACCTTATAAAGAAGTAAACTCCTGAATTTAAGCCGCTTAAGAGTTAAAGATTGACCATCACATTTAGAGACCATTTCGCTTGAATTAGTTAACAAAACCAGGCTTTTATAGAGGGGGCCAGGCCCAGGTCCATTCATTATCTTTAACCTTTAGGCTTGGTTTCCGGGCTGTATTTGGATGATCCTCTTAGGGCCTAAACCGTCTAATAGAAGTCATGTTGGGCCAGCATGGGGGTCCACGATTTGATACTGAGATAAACCCTTTTTTTCCTTTTCCTTTTGTCATTCGTTGAGCAATTTCAACGGGAGTCTTCAAATCTCACGTGGTAAAGCAAAAGTTATTTTTGAAAGAGTTACTACTCGGTTGTTCTGCTTATGATATCTAAAATTCAAGCTTTTCAAAAATTAGCTTGTGAACGATTCGAATGAAGCTCGTTTGAGAACGACTTGCCTAATAAACAAACAAAACTTAATGTACTTTGGAAGCTAGATAATATAGGCTTGGTTTTACACTGAACTGGGCCTTTAGCCAGTCTACAATTTAGTGGGCTTATTTCTATGTACCTCTCTTTCTCTCCCCCTCCCATCCACGAGAAAAAATTCATATAGATATTGTGCATAAGAAGCTATGGCGTTCTAAAACTTAAGAAATAGTATTATATGAATTAATAAAGATTTTATTAATCTCTGAAAAAGACTATAAATTAAAGATTAAAGAGAGTCGAAGATTTTATTACACTTTGTCTGTTTTACCATCAGAGTCCAATGAATTTATGCTGCTATACTTTTATTGATTCGCTTTTCCACACATGAAGGGGTAATGTAGTAAATTCAAGTGAATAAGAAAAGCCAAAAAAAAAAAAGGAGTGCAAATAGTAAAAAGGGAAGTGCGAAAACCAATTCAAGCTGCTCCTATTTTTAAGTGTTGGAGTTTATGTTGATGAGTTGTTAAAGTAGTAAATGGAATAGCTGTGTGTAATGATTTCGAGATAAGGGTTAGTTGATTTTATTAAATCTCATTTTCAAGATTTGCAATATTTTTAAAATAGGTGGTGGGGCTTAAGTGGGACCCTGGCCTGCTGTGTTTTTTGGACTAATGGTCCCTGCAATATTATTCCATTCATAGTAGTACTCGTAAAGTAATTTTATTAATTAAACGAGGGGACACCTTTTATTTTTCTCTTATTTTCCTCTTTCAGATTCATGGGCCATTTTTTTGGTCCATATATAAATATCCTTTCAGATTAATAAGCAACCACATAATTGCTCCTAGTATAAATAATATACAATACAATACATATATATGATATATATTTTACTGTACATATAGTATATATATATTATATATGTATGTATGTATGTTTGTTTTTATATATAATATAATATATGAGTGTGTGTATATACATATGGTCCTTTCTCAAGACTTATTTACTGACATAGCAATCCAAACACATTTTTGTACATATTTATAATTTTCTTTTTTGTTGTTTTATCGAATCCTAACTTATTATATAGAGTTTCATAAAACGTGGGCACCATTGTGCAAAAAAATTAGGTTTTTACTAGTATTCTGTCAGTAATGTTATTGAAACCCACTATTCACAACGAATATTGTATAACGCCTTGATTTCTCGGAACATAAAATAATTCATAAAATTCTTATTTTATTGAAAGACAAAAATTAAAATGAAATAACCTTAACCGATAATTATAAAAACCAAGTTTGAATGAGCATCTCTGAAATTGACCAAATTACCCATTGAGTTTACATTTATTAATTGACATAAAATAAGTGGAATGTCAGAGGCAACGATTGAGGAGTATGGCATCTAGGTGAACAGTTCCTCTCCATCGACTCCAGAAACTTCTTGAGCGAGTGGTTTCTCCGTCTGCACATCTCTATCTGGCATGAAACGTCAAGGACAGATAAGTTACACCGATGAGTAATGAAACTCAGTAGATAAAGTTATCCGAAAAATCAAACTCACAGGTGATACAACATACAACAGTTTATATGCAAAGCAATAGAAATAACTATCATGGAATAGTACATAAACAGTAACAGACACGCGTAAAGTATTAACGCCTTGGTAAATTTTATTAACTTTTCTTATGTTTCTACGTACACCGCGAGATATACTGCATCCTCCCTTAGACACTAGTTTATGACCCGTACTTAGCATTGACTAGTCCTTGTCCACTAACAAGGAAGGAACATTCTATTATTCTTTCAAGTTAATACCTACCTCACCCTAATTAAATCTCACGAACATGACATCACTAGGTCCAGTCACAACGTACTTTAGCTGCTTCTCCTTATCAACTCAAAGACGCTCAGTACACTAGCCTTCATTCCCTCATTGTCTGAAACTGCTTTTGCAGGTGTCCCTAAAGTCACCTTCTACAGTCTCCAACTCCTCCACACTAGGTTATCACTTTTCATTAAACTTTCCTCACAAGTTTTTACCATGTTTACTATTTATAACAAACACCTAATACCTTCCGCTGCCTTATTCAAATTTCATTCGAACTATAGTCCCTAACATGTATTCTAGGTTTCTCTGTGATACACCAATTCACATACCACGTTCATTGTTTGAAATCTCTTAACTCTATATATATCACTGTAAACTCACAAATCTTAGTCATAGACATCGGGCAACATAACAGCTAAATCCAAAACAACCAACAACAGTATCCTTAACATATGATAAACGCCACGACATGTACCAACAACGTATTTCATGCTTCGAACGTTTATCTTTTCAGATTAACAACAATATCATGATTATAACAACTATGCGTGGATACATGTGCGACATGTATAAGCCAAAAACAGTACACGGTTTGTAAAACAGAGCCTGAAAGCATAAAACATAGTCTCGAATCAATCTGGATTCACTATCAAAATTGTTTATTTTTTAACAGCTCACTTGGGCGGCCTAGAACTCGCTCGAGTGAACTATTGAGTTATGAGTTCTGAATAATTGGGTCACAGGCCAGAATCTGACAAAATTAGAGAGGTTGCTCAAGTGGTTCACACAGACAACTTTAAAACACAATCAGAGCATAGATATCACAAAATTGGCTACTGAAAATATTAATACTAGTGCAGATCATGCTTTTGCACAACGTAATTCAATCGAATCTACTTGAACTCATGAAATTGTGCAAATTACAATATGAACAAGAAATAAACCCTAGACATGCCTCCCTAGTCATGCTTTCGAAATCACATCTAGCAATAGTGAGCTACGACCTAGGGTTGGTAGATAACGTTGTCTATCTTGATTCGGAGAAACAAAGCACAGAACTAACACGATGGTAAGGAATTGAAAATGGCAGAACACTTTCCTCAAGAACTCGCAAAAATTTGCAAAAATTTCTGAAAATCCACTCCTATAGCTCTCGAAAATATAGATTTCATAAGTGTAAAAGAAAAATAGGTATTTTCCTATTGTTTAAATAATAATCTCAGCTTTTAAATCATATAATCATAGCCATAAAGACGCAGAAAAACTAATTGTCCCTCATCAAACCTCCATAACTTTTGATTGCAATTTCAGAATTTCAAACGATCGCTCGAGCAGCCTCTAGCGAGCTATAAAAATACGATTTTTTTTATTTTAAAATGTTAAAACAATCACATTAAAAATTATATCATTTATTGATTAAATAATTTTTAAATTGAATTAATAATTAAGAGTATTACCTGTTGACTTGTCTAGACATATTTTATTTAAATAATTTTTAATAATCATCTAATGTACAGTGCATAATGTTTGTGTTGGAAATAATTTGGATGTACTCAAAAGGATTAAAGAAAATTTACCGCAACATGATGATTTTAAGATACAATTATGTAAATCTTGTGAAGCGAGAATCAACATTTAATTCTAAGTCCGCAAGGGCCCTCTCTAATTCCAAACTTGGAAATAACGTTTTTTCTGAGAATTATTTTTTCTCTTTTTCTTTTGCCACAGGAAAAATACACACACATATATATAAACAATGTTAACATTCTAATTAGATAGAGATAAGGTTCTACTTTTTTGGAGAGAATTTAGAAAACAAGGTTTAGTGAGTTGCAACTGCCCCACTAAATTTTCTAACTTATTAAATGTTTAAATTGTATAAAATATATTATTAAAAGTGAAATATTAAATTTATAACAACAATCACTCACATAATTTAAAATTTTTTACAAAACTACTTTTACTACCCAATGGGTATAGTGTTTGCCAAACCAAAGAATTTTCTATAATAATTTTAGCGCTCCTCATAGTCACCATTCAACTTCATTGTTACCTATTGAACTTTATTCATGGGATCTCTAATCATAAAGGTTAGTTATTGATTGAGGTGATTAACTTACACGCTTCAGTTTCATTCCCCTCAGTGACTCAATGACTAGCATTCGCGCTAATCCTTTAGTAAAAGAGTCTTCTATATTCTTTTCAGACATCACATGCAAAATCGTGTGCAACCACTCCCTAAGATAATAATTGCTTGATAGAATTGTGTCTTGTCCTGGTATGTCTCTCTTTCTCATTATAATATGTATTTTTAATTTTGGCAATGACAGCTTGATTGTCACAATGCATAGAGACGGCATGAAAGACTATATGATAAAGGCAAACCTTTCAATAAATTTCTTAGCCATTTGGCTTCAGAACAGGTCAACTCTAAAGCTATAAATTCAGCTTTCATGGTGGATCATAATAGTTTGTTTAGATGATTTTCAAGCTGTCACGCCCTCAATTTTAAGCAAGATAAATATTCACATTCTTAAATAAAATCTCACATTTTACATAAAGTACTCTTAAATCATCATTTTTTTATTATCCAATTAAGCTCACATATTATTCCAAGTATTACAACCAAAAAGGGGCACTCCCGGCCCGATTAACCAAAAGTATGCATGTTCAACGATTACAAACGATTTAGATTCGAATACCTTGTTCTACAAAAAATGAGTTATTTTACATCTTTCAAAAATAGGTCTAAAGATGATATATAACTCATATCATGACATTTCTTCAAAATATGCATCGAAATGCATCCATGCAAGCCCATATCATGTCTCCGAAACAGTACCTGAAAAAATAAAAGGATGAGTTACAATGCCCAGTAGAGATATCTGTACCAATGTTACATGAATATGAGATAAATATGACATTCTTCATGATTAACTCCTAATAACACGCATAAGTCAACAACACTAATCCATAAAGATATGATCATAACATTTAGAATGGTATGCTACGCTAATTCCACCAACAATACTCATGTCAATCCAATCGTACGTATCTCAACTAGCACATCACTCGTCGGTGGCTAGACAATACTCAAATAGTATACTAGCACATTTCTGAATGGAAGCTAGACATCACTCAACTACCACATCTTCCGTCGGAGGCTAGATATTGCATCAAATAACAATTCAAATACAATATTTTCCAACCAATACATATCAAGCAATGAGTAACAATATCATATACCCAATTCTATAGGCACGATCTCAATCTTATAGTAAGATAAAAACGAATGTTTAAAATAAAGCATAAGGATATAATTCCAACGTCAAGGAGCCCTACGAGATTCATAGAAATGTTCTAAGCCCCACTCAAGTCAAACATCCCACCGACCACATAGATGAGTGAAAATGGTACAAAACATTCATGGTGTGAAGAAAATAGGGTAAAAAGGTGAACCACGGAGCAAAATAGAACAAAAATTAAAATCTGACCAAAATAGCATGTTCCGTCCAGACGCCCAAGACTTTCGTCCAGAAGCCCGTCTCTGAAAAATCTCAAATTTGCTTCTGTAATTTCCGTTCGAACGCCCCATACTAATTCCATCCGGACGCTCGGCGATTTTTGCTACACGATTTTACCAGTTTTCTCCAAACTCTTCCACACAACAATGTCTACATATAAAGACAAATTAAACATGAAACATGGGTCTAAATACATCATAAACACATACTAAATGTTAGAAATCCCTAACTCAAGTTTGAAATCAAAAGATTTAGTGAAATGGTATAAATCCTAGCTTTTAAGCTCCAAATCTTTCCTTCTCGAGCTCTAAATCGCGATCTATTTTCGATTTCAAGTCAAGCACGATCCAAGCTTTCCTATATCTCAAAAGAATTTGAAAATTGTGGTGTGGATTAGTGGTAAAGTTAGAGAGAAGGTAGAGCTCAAGAAGGAGAGAGAGATGAAGGGTAAAATGAAGTATGGGTTGTCTAAAACCCTTAAAATCTGATTATTAAGGCCTCCAATGGCACTCACATAAAACACCACATAGTGTGACACGTGTGAGATAAAAATAAAAGTCCCCGGGCTTGGGCCACGCAACTAAAATTCGAAATATAAAATAACACGATTATCCCGCAATAAATTAATTTTAAAAAAACTTAAAATTTTCCGGGCCCTTACACAAGCTACTTGCACCACTACCTAGAGGAAAAATATAATCACTAGTGGTCTTAATTCTATCAGATCCATTAATCTAGTTAGCATCACTAAATTCTTCTAAAATACTAGAAAATTCACAGTAGTAAATACTATAATTTATTGTTTCGTTAAGGTATCTAAAAAATTCTTTCTATGGCATTCCAGTTTTCGAAACTAACATTAAAAATGTAACGACTCAACTTAGAAATAAAATAAGAAATGTCAAGTCTGGTGCAATTAGATAAGTACATCGAAGATCCTATTATCTGAGAATATTTATGTTGAGAAATACTCTCACCAAAAATTTTCTTTTTGTTTTTCGATTTTGAAACTTCTAAAACTGTTCAAAAAAATCCAAAAGCATTTTCTAACAGACTTCTAAAATAATTATAAATCCAATCAATCAAAATGAAAAATAAAATTCTAAATAATTGTATCTAAAACCCAATTCTGAAATTGCAAATGGTATGGTATCACATCTTCAATCAAGTCATGAAGGTGACCACCCATAGGTGGGAACAAAAGTAATTAAAATGAATGCATTGTGGTAAGATGTGATAGGGTAATTGAGACACGCACGAGAATGTATGCCATGGTTATAATGATAAGGGGGGCCCTCAAAAGTGGTCTCACTACCATCTTTTCTCTCTCATGATTCCACATCACATAGAGAGTGAGTGATGAAGAAAAGTATATGGGACGCCTGGTCTGATGTTTAAGTTTTGGAGTGGTTGAAGCATTACCCACATCTATCATTTTTGGTGGGACTTTATTGGTGTTTATTACTCTATCCCTGAGAAGGGAGTTTTGGGATGTTCGAGCTCAACTTGTTTAAAATCCCGAGCTCGATTTGCATACTAAATAAATTTTTATAAACAAGTCGGACCAGACCAGCTAAAAAATTATGTTCTATCTCGGCTTATTTATTCAATAAATCTAATAAAGCCGAACCCTTAACGAGTTGAGTCTCGAGCGATTTGCAAACAATTTGGTTTGTTTGTAGCCATATGTGTACTGTATACTTTTGTGTGAGTGGAAGATAAAGAATGTCCACCGAATTCTATTTTTCACGGATTTTTATTCACAGTGTCGAATAAAATGTTATTACAATTACACAGTATTTGTCGGAGATAGCGAGTCACGAAAATATGGCCTAATTAATGGCATTGTCCCTACCCATCACCTTTCTTATCTTTACCCATATTCAATTTCACCTCTCTCTCTCTCTCTCTTTCTCTCTCTGTCGTTTACAATTTAAAGCCAAGTCTGGACTCTCTGAGCAAGTCCAGGTAGAGTCGCATGCCACTCCTGAACAATCCCAAAGGTAACAATTGTATGATTTAGCTTCTTTTTTTCCTTCAAATTTGCTGTAACTTCTTGTTTTTGCTTATAAGAAGAAAAATTTGATAAACCCAAAAGCCTCAATTTTAGTGTGACCAACATCTAATAAACACCCACATAACATGCTGTTTTCTTGACATAGTCATAAGTATGTACAAAGTCTTCTCTCTTCCTCTTCTTGTTTTTTTGGTGTGTTTGATGTTAAGGGTACTAAAGTTGATGCTCTGAAATTGTGGATGGGTTGGATGATCAGAAGGGAAAAAGAAAAGATAGCTAGAGAAAGTACTATGGACACAAACAATGAAGATCATACAACCAAAAATCACAGGAAAGTGGAGATTCCCCCGGAGCCAGAGCTCAATAGACAAGGGAGTATTGCGAAGAATCATTGCCTCTGCTCTCCAACCACCCACGTCGGCTCGTTTCGGTGCAGGCTTCACCGAGTCCCATCTCTGCAACGGACGAAGAGCATCGACTCGGAATCGCTCAAGGATTCTCATTCCAGGGGTAATATGAGTGCTGCTGAAACTAGTAACACTGGAAACACAGTTGAGGCTCAGTAGCAGTAATAATACTGATGATGATGATGATGATGATGATGTGTTTTTCCGTTGGAGTGATTGCATTGCCATATAGAAACAAGCAGGGGCATGGGTTTTCATGAATTTGTGTTGTTTGGTTACTTGTATAAGGTTAGCTGCTAGCTACTATTACACATGCCTTTGGTCTGGCCCAGCAACATTATTGGTGCTCTGTACATTTTCCTGTTGTTGATTTCATTCCAGTGAAGATTTTATAAGTTCTTGTTGTCGAAAATTTGAGTGATTTTTAAACGTGACATTGAGTGTCTGCTTAATATGATTGACAAGACCTAGAAGACTTGCTCCCGGTTGTTAATCAGAATAATCCATTTCCTTAAATCAAACGGATTGATTTTGTTCAGTTGTGGTTCTGTTAGACAGGTGGCTAACAGAATGGTTGTTCTCCGAATTCTGTGATTCCTTTTGTTTGCTCTCAGCATTTTGGTTTGTTAGAGTTTGTTAGCCTTTCTTGTTACATCCCCTGGTGCTCTAGTTTGTTGGAGGTTAGTCTATAAAAAGGCAATGCCTTGCGTCTGTATCGAGAAAGAATGAAATGGAATTAATGATAGTCTCTCTCATTACTCTTTACCAATATGCAGTTCATGATTTCTTCCAAATTCTCTCTGTTTTCCTCTCTGTTGTCTCAAGATTTTACCATATTCTTCATGGTATCAGAGCGTTAGACGGAAGTCACAAATCAGATTCTGAGACCTAAAGCTACTGTAACACAATCAGGAGTTACAGAACTCAAAATCAAGTGAAGTATGAGTTCATCAGCCTCCACCACAGTTACTATGCCTCAGTCCTTAATTTTTCTGGTAACAAACTTTCATTCCTTGGTAACGATTAAGCTTGATTCTTCAAATTATCTGATGTGGAAGATGCAAATCCTAAATGCAACAAAAGCAAATGGTTATTTTGAGTACATTTCAGGTGATATTAAATGTCCAAATGAAAAAATCACTGATTCTTCAGGAAATCAAGTGATTAATCCGGATTTTTCTGTCTGGAACCTATATGATTGTCAGTTAATGTCATGCTTGATTGCATCATTAACATCTGCTGCCTTGTCTTTAGTATTAGGATGTGATCATGCTCATCAAGTCTGGAAAACATTAGAAACCAGGTACAACTCCCTAACTAGATCACATGTCCATGATTTGAAGCAAAAATTGTACAATATAAGTAAGACAACCACAATGGATCAGTACTTGGATGAGATCAGAGGATGTGCACAGAAGCTTGCTGCTGCAAACTATGTTGTTGATGAAGACGATCTGATTTTTTATACTCTTCATGGTTTGCCTAGTGAATTTGACCAATTGAAAACATCCATAAGAACCAAAGGAGATACAATATGTTTTGATGAGTTAGTTAACATCTTAAATGCTGAAGATAGACACATGAAGGCCAAAAATGGATTAATGGATGATAAGACCAGTGTATTTCTTGCTTCACAAAATCAACACACTGGTAATACTGCTCCTGTTTCTACACCTTCTGAAGGTAAAGTTGTGTATCCACAAAACAGTCAGTTCTCTTTTGAACAATCAGGTTCTTCTAACTCTCCTCTGTCATATCCAAATCCACCTTTCTTTCCTCAAACCTTTAACCCTGCTCATAGTTTTGGAAACCAATTTAGTCATGGAAACAGAGGCAGAGGTAATAGGTCTGGGTTTTCTGACAGAGTTGGATGTCAAATTTGCCATAAGACTAATCACACAGCTGTAAATTGTCATCATAGACTTAATTTGCAGTATCAAATTCCAGATCAGAATAAATGGAGACAAGGTCCTCAGTACTATGTGCCTCCTCCACCATATAGTGGTCAAGGTTATCAAGGCATGTATAACTTTCAACCAAGATCTGTTCAATCAAACTTTGGTACTCCAAGGGGATCACAAGGACAAATTCATATGGCTGCTTTACCAAATTCATCATATGGTCATGTTAATTCATCTGGTTTTCCATATGATATATCAGCTAATATCACCAATCAGTGGACCTCTGGAAGTGTCCCTCAGTTTGTGAATACAGGTTCAAATTCCACAGCTCAATCCGGTTGGCTATTGGACAGTGGGGCATCAAATCATGTCACTCATGATGTTCAGAATCTTTCACAACCAATGCCAAATCATGCTTCAGATGGTATTCTGGTTGGGAATGGGTCTTCTATATCTGTTGCTCACACAGGTAAAGGAAGTATCAACACCCCTCTTGTTAGGTTTAAACTCAACAGCGTTTTGCATACACCTGGGATCACACACAACCTGCTTTCTGTTTATCAACTTGCAAGGGATAATCACTGCAAAATTACTTTTGATTCCAATGGTTATATTGTTCAGGACAAGGTGACCAATCAAATCCTATTTCAAGGACCATGTTGCAAGGGCCTATATCCTCTACTGAACCACTGTGATACTCCTGCTTCTCAGGCCTTTGTGACTAATACGGCTGATACCTGGCATCAGAGGCTTGGTCACCCAAGCTCCTCTCTGTTTCAGAATGTGGTCAACAAGCATCAATTACCAGTCTCTAAACCTCTTTCAGTTTCCTGTTGCTCATGTAATAAGGCCAAGAGCCATAAACTTCCCTTTTCTTCATCTGTTAGTACTACTGCTGCACCTTTTGAACTTCTCCATATGGATGTGTGGGGACCTTCTCCTGTTTCTTCCTTCCAAGGTTATAGATATTATCTTTTGATAATTGATGATTTCACAAGATATACTTGGCTTTTTCCTTTAAGGTATAAATCAGAGGTTCAAGCATGCATTGTCTCCTTCAAGGTTTATGTTCTTACTCAATTTAAAGTCTCGGTTCAGAAGGTTAGGACTGATAATGGCCGTGAATTTGTAAATCACTTTCTTCAACAACTATATTTGGATGCAGGGGTGGTACATCAGACCACTTGTCCTTATACCTCTGAGCAGAATGGAGTGGTTGAAAGAAAGCACAGACATCTTATTGAAACAACAGTTACCTTGCTGGTTCATGCTTCTATGCCATCTACTTTTTGGCTTGAAGCCCTCCTTACCACTGTCTACCTGGCAAATCGTCTTCCCCATTCTGCTCTGCAGTTTCAGGTTCCTTATTCTCTCCTTTATCACAAGACTCCTGATTATTTTAGGTTGAAACCATTTGGATGTGAGTGCTATCCCTGGTTAAAACCTTACACAGGTCATAAACTTCATCCCAAATCAGTTACTTGTGTCTTCTTAGGATATTGTGATCAAACCAAAGGCTATAGGTGCTATGATCCTATCACCACCAAAGTGTATATATCTCGCCATGTTAAGTTTGTTGAAAACTCTTTTCCTTTTCCTAACCTTGTGTCCTCTTCTTCCTCTGATAATCAGACCATATCTTCCTCCTTTCATGTGCCTCTTACAACCTTTCATGAATTCCCTGTCACATTACCTATTTCTTCTTCTCTGCCTAATCATCTTAGTCAACCTTTAATGTCTCCTTCCTCTGATATTAGTCCTTCTTCATCTCACGTTTCTACATCCTTACCTGCTCCTTCTCCTACTTCTTTACCTGCACCTTTACCTACGTCTTTACCTACTCCTGCAGTTACATCTACCCATCCTATGCAAACTAGGTCCAAATCTGGTATTTATAAACCTAGGCATCCTCTTACCTTGCTCACTCTGCCTTCCACTGCCAATTCTTTCTCTCCTCCTATTACTGAACCTAAGCACTTTGGAGAGGCCATCAAACACTTTGTTTGGCAAAAAGCTATGGCTGATGAATATCAAGCATTGGTAGATCAGGACACTTGGACTCTGGTTCCTCCTCCCTCTCATGGTCTGATCATTGGCTGCCAATGGATCTTCAAGGTTAAACAACACTCTGATGGAAGCATAGCTCGGTACAAAGCAAGATTGGTTGCAAATGGTAACCAACAAACTGCAGGATTAGACTTCACTGAAACATTTAGCCCAGTTGTTAAACAACCCACAATCCGTTTGGTCCTTTCTTTGGCTTTGCATCATAACTGGCCTTTAAAACAACTAGACGTTTCAAATGCTTTTCTTCATGGAGACATATCAGATGATGTTTTTATGCGTCAACCAGCTGGATACAGAAGTCCTGATTATCCCAATTATGTGTGCAAACTAAAAAAGGCTCTTTATGGCTTACGTCAAGCACCACGTGCATGGTTTTCTACCTTTTCTGCATTCTTATTGAAGCATGGCTTTATCAACAGTTCAGCAGATACCTCTCTATTTATCTCTCACTCTGATAACTCTGTTATGCTTCTATTGGTTTATGTGGACGACATTGTGCTTACTGGCAATGATCCAATTAAACTTAATGCCTTTGTCACCTTACTTGGCACTGAGTTTGCTATGAAAGACTTGGGAGACTTGAGCTATTTCTTGGGTATTCAAGTAGTTAAGACTGCATCTGGTTTATTCTTATCTCAGCAAAAGTATGCCACTGATGTTTTAATCAAGGCTGGAATGGTGGATTGCAAACCTAGTCTTTCTCCCTCCTCCACTAAACCTTCAGTTCTGGAAAATGACTCTATGTTTCCTGATCTCAATTTGTATCGATCATTGGTTGGGAGTTTGCAATATCTTACCTTAACCAGACCTGAGATATCTCATTCAGTCAATGTGGCTTGTCAACATATGCATGCCCCTACTCTTAGCCATTTTATGGCTGTGAAAAGAATACTTAGGTACATCAAAGGTACTGTCTCCCATGGTCTTTCATTCACGCCTGGTCCTTTAATTCTTGAAGCATATTCTGATGCGGACTGGGCTGGAGATCAATCTGACCGAAGATCCACCACTGGGTTTGCTGTGTTTTTTGGGTCTAACTTAGTGTCTTGGTGTGCCAAGAAGCAGCATACTGTTGCTAGGAGTAGCACTGAAGCAGAATACAGAGCTTTGGCTCATGTGGCTGCTGATTTGATTTGGTTGTCTCAATTGTTAAAAGACTTACTGGTTCCTATTACTCAGCCACCCAGAATTTGGTGTGATAACCAATCTGCAATTGCCTTAGCCTCTAATCCAGTCTTTCATGCCCGTACTAAGCACATTGAGGTGGATTACCATTTCATTCGTGAAAAAGTTCTTCTCAAGCAGCTTGTGATCTCTTATGTTGGCACACATCTGCAGCTTGCAGACATTTTTACCAAAGCTTTGTCTGTCTCCAGATTTCTGTTCCTAGCATCCAAACTTATGGTTGGTGCTTCACCACCCATTAGTTTGCCGGAGGGTGTTAATCAGAATAATCCATTTCCTTAAATCAAACGGATTGATTTTGTTCAGTTGTGGTTCTGTTAGACAGGTGGCTAACAGAATGGTTGTTCTCCGAATTCTGTGATTCCTTTTGTTTGCTCTCAGCATTTTGGTTTGTTAGAGTTTGTTAGCCTTTCTTGTTACATCCCCTGGTGCTCTAGTTTGTTGGAGGTTAGTCTATAAAAAGGCAATGCCTTGCGTCTGTATCGAAAAAGAATGAAATGGAATTAATGATAGTCTCTCTCATTACTCTTTACCAATATGCAGTTCATGATTTCTTCCAAATTCTCTCTGTTTTCCTCTCTGTTGTCTCAAGATTTTACCATATTCTTCACCGGTTAATAACAAAGATCGAGCATCGTCATGACCTAGAAAGCACAGATACTCATACGGAATATGAATACGATAGTTTCTACTAATTTTCAAAATATATTCAAAGTAGAAAGAAAGTGACCAAAAAATACTAGAAAGAATTCAATACATGGCAAAAGTCTAAACCAAGAAGTGTTAATTGCTACTAATTTGTATCCATATTAACGTCAACATTCAATTGCATCCTCTTCGCATTTATCGATGAATATCACGGCTTCTATATTCGACTCATCAAGGAACTGTATCCTAGAAGTATTCACCGTGTATCCGAAACGTATCTGAAATTAAAATGATTTAATTTCAATATTGGTTACTTATTTAGCATATCCGATACGTATTAGGTGCATCGGTATCCGAAAAATATCCGATACGCATACGTGATCAATTTTGGAGTATTTGTGCTTCATAGGTCATGACCATGCACTATAAGCGCCAGGGAATAAGGACTCATTGGGAGAGACTAATACTTGCCAAAATTTTGTAAGAACCGTGATATGACATTACAAAATAAATGTTCTCACACGATTCTATATGACGTATGTCGAAATTTAATTAGTTCACTTGGTTTCGAGAAGCAAGCTCAGGCTGCATAAGGGCCTTTGCTTGAGTTTCACCCATAAAGGCAATTCCCATGGAATGAGATTACCTCCTTACTGTTGTCTTGCTCTTCACCTGAGAGATCACCCAATTTATTCCTCAACTAGTCATCCTAATGTCTCCCCAATATTTTACAACATTATCACCTCATAAATTGAACCTCCTACAGATGTGGAAAGAGGGTCATGTGATGCAAATTGCTAAGCTTATACATTTGTGGAGTCCCTACTGTCCTACTGTTGCGGGAAGCACGAGTTCGTTCGCTGAATATCCTTGTCTCTCAAGATTCACATGCATCGAGATTATGACAAAATCATACAACCAAAAACCCATTGAGAACACAAATCAGGTGTCTTTCATGATCAGAACTGCCCTATATTCTCAGGGACTTGTGAAAAGAGTACAAGGTCTCATCCATAAGCATTGCTCAAACGTTGGACTAAACAGCATTGCACCATGAGTCCACAACAAATTTAGAGGTTGGATGTATTTGTGTCATTCAATGAGCTGTAACCAAACCAATAAAGAGAGTTGCTGACAGATCCACAGACAAAGACAAGAATTTTGGCCCCACACTTGGACAAATACAACCTTGATATCCTATTCAGTTCCCACCAATGAAGTTTTTTGAGAGATTTTCCTCATATCTCAGAAAAATAAATAAAAGGGGGGGAAAGAAACTTGTTTGTTATTATTAACACAAACTACACCATTCACATTGACCTTTTTTTACCTCCCTAAGAATACAATGCATTTTTGCAAGAACCAAAAAAAGGTAGTTGGAACCTACCTGTTTACTCTTCTCATCGCCAACATGAAAATGAATAAAAACTCTGTCAATGCCGTTGGCTTGCGCTTCTACTAATGGACCACAACTTACTAAAAACACGTTTAGGCCTACCGGGTAGTGAACAAAGAGCCTTAACTTTTGATGATTTCTCCATTCCATCAGTGAAACTCTCATCCAATTCATCATCTTCCGCAAGCTTCATCCTCAGAGTGGAAATCCTCGACTTGGGCGATTTTTGACCCGAGACACTCCACTGGTCCTCTGCTGGACCAGTTGCATTGGTGCTAAATGATGCTGTCATTGGCCTTCTTGGGTCACCATTGGAGGTAAAAAGTGCCTTGATGTTGCTAGGGAGATCGGTCACTTGGTTACCGGATGTTGCAGCCCTAGCTTGCTCAAAGAAGAGGACTTGCACCACGACCCTCAACGGGAGTAACTCGTTTTGAGCTGCGTGCGTGCAGGCTTCCATCGACAACTTTTTGCAGTCTAGGATTCGGCACAAGTGTTTTCTTTCGCTTTTGTTGAGATCTGGGTGTGCCTAAATTTTTAGGAGCAAGAATTAGCCAGTGTCACTAAGTACCATGAAAATGAGTAATATGATTACATCATACTCTACAACTTGGTCCATATTTCAAAGTATGGAGAGTTAAATCACCAGATTTCTCACATTTGAAGTAGGAAACCAAGTAAAAGTCCAAACTATGAATTGTTAAAGCCAAGTACATGAATTATATTCCTTCTTACAGCAATTGAATGAGATAGTGGTTATGGTACTCAACAACTTTATGAACTCAATCAAACCAACAAAATGGAGGAATTCATCTAATCTACTGCCTTATTACTAGTTTACTACTACTGTCCTTCCAAAAATATTGTCCAGACCGCAAAAGAAATTTTTTTAAAAATTACATTTTTGTCAAATAAAGTCAAAACTTTTTCCCACTAGTTACTAGATATCAATGAGTTCTTTAAGTTCTCGTTTTGCAGACCGAACAATCTTTTTCAAAACGAATGGAGTATTAAACCCTGAGTATGACAGGACTTGAAAGTCAACGCTGTTGGTTACGGCCTTAAACATGATGCTACCCACATCCCAATTTCTAACCACAGAAATGTCATATGGTACAATTAAATTACTTCAGACGTCAATTGATTGAAACTAATGGTGTGATTGTCAAGCTTTTGAAGTTCATTCTGCCAGCAAAATGGAAAAAAATTCTAGTCCTTATTTCCTTATTGAAAAGTTACAACCGGATACTGAATATGACATGATTGGATCCAAAATGTCAAGGCAGTTGGTTATCTAACTAATATGATGGTGACCCTCAGTCCAATTTCTAACCACCGAAATATGTCCTCCTATGTTTGTTTTAGTTACCTTTCAACTTCAGTAGGAGTTGATATGATTTTTGAACCTTTGGACATTTAAACTAAAAAATTAAAAATTATTAAAATACTCCTAAGGTTAAGAAAATATGAAGAACTTCATGGTATTTGTAAGAATTTTATTTACCTTGAGATAAATGTCAATTGCCCTGTATAGATCATCATGATCAAGTCTTGCAAAATCTGGCACACCTTCTGCTACTGCAATGAACTTTGACAATGGTAAATTTCTATCATGTGCTATCTCTTGCAAATAACCATCCACAAGTTTTGCCACCTTAATTTTCGAGCCATGAGATGCAGAAGAAGACCTTCTACTCTCCTGAAACTCCGAATCCACGTTCTCAGCGGATCTAGACCTCCTCCTCCTCTCGAACCCTCCCTTGGTTCTCGGAGGACTAGTTGGGGGACTCTGCCCTTGCAACATAAATTGCTCCAATATGTTCAAAACCATGTCAACATCGTAAAATGTACCGTTCGATGGAGAGGGAATCAACAAATCGCTCACTTTTGCTTCCTCTAATTGAATCCCAACCCTCTTAGCCAATTCCATCTTTGAAGAATTTGACGCATTGAGTATATTGGCTGCTTTCAAGAGTTTAAGCAAGAAACTACAAGAAACAGCTCCTTTTTCAGGTGGAAGCAAACTTATTATTGATTCCAAAAGCAGCCTATGCTTTGAATTCATTTTCACAACCAAATCCGAGTCTGAATCCATTCGGTTAGTAGTACTTTGGTCTTTTGATATGTTGGGTAGCCACCGGGATGCGTAAACCCGCAATGCCTCTCCTATGAGATTAGAAGGTGGCTTTCCAACAGACTTGATTGCTATCATGGTTCTCCAGTAAAGGTCTATACTCAATTCTGCTATATCTTCAGCCCACCACCCTTTGGCGAGAGTCCTACTATGTCGTTGGCTCTCCGATCCGTTACAGAATAAAATGTCATCCCTGCCCCTCCGCGAACAACTGTTTGAAAAGTTTACCTTTGATGGGTTGGCTAGTACTTTTGATGCAATTGCTTCAATGCATCTGCTAGTGATGCCAAGCTCCTCTGACCAAGATGGCATGGATTTGGTGCTTTGGAGGGTCACAATTGAGTCCTTCCAACCATTAAGTACGCAAGAATTGAAGAAGACTTCAATTTTGTATATCAAGTTTCCCTTTTCAGCTTCATCTGTCATCTGGAGGTACTCAGCCGCACATCTGGCCGATACGATGTTGTGGGCGGAGAGGGTGATTGTGATTCCATAGCAAAACTTTGCACATAATTCGAACGCCTCGATTCCGCCAGGGAAATCCGGGAGCTGGACTATTTGGTGGTGGTGTTTGGATTCTGGGGTTTCGGAGCATAGCCTTTGGAGAAGCAAGCACTTGGATAGCAGGGGAAACTGCATAACCAAAACCCATAACTTAAATTGAGGAACACCTATGAAACTAATGCCAAATCAAGTAAATTTTCGAAAATTTTCACCTTGTGAAGCAAATATCTGCTACCCTTAACCTGAACTATTAGATCACTGGAGACTTCTGAGGAGACTGACCTGCATTAGAACCAAAAGAAATATACATATAAATGTTCTCTCTGTCCTGAAATCTGTGAATCTATCCATTTTATATGTGATGAATCAATCATTTATTTGTTTTGTGCATTCTTACCTCACAGCCTCAGTAGTGTAGAAGGTATCGGGACGGGATCCCAGTTTCATAAACTTCATGTTTGATATTTTCTCCCTCCTGCTGCTTTTGATTAAAATTTAAGAACTTTCATTTCTTGTACGCAACTCAATTTTTTCTCAGCAACCAATCAGGTACGTACCCAACAGAGACAGAGGGGTGGCCTTTGGCAGTTGCAGGGAGAGAGACAGAGAGAGAGAGAGAGCGCAATGAAGGATACTGTAGTTCTGGCTCTGTGCCTGTTTTGTGAAATTTATAGTATATCAATATTGAAAGAAGTATACCCGGAAGATCAAACACTATATCAGGATATCTACCGATGATTCGATTATATATGACTAAATATAATAGTGAATATATATATCGTAAGTCTAGGACAATACATAGTCATACCTTATTCTTGAGCCCATTTGATCTATTCATTCAAACAAATAATGTCACGCACACCAATCCCATATTCCCATCAACATCATCCATATAAGTAGTAGTACCCATACAAGTAAATCAGACATAATATTTAAAAGGGTATAAAAGAAAAGAAAAAGAAAAGAACCAGACCTTGTCTTGGGATTATTATCAGAAGCTCCGTCGGAAACTCTCACCGGAGAATCAACACTGTGACATTCTGGTTGTGCAACTTCGAGAGAGGGAGGGAGGGAGAGAGGATTTTTTTTTTGGGTTCGTTAGCATATCAGCCTCTATGCCAGCGTGCAAGGCAATGAGAGAAAGGCGACGCCCACGTGCTTATCCTGCGCCCACTTGTGTCCCAACTCGCTCATCATTTGCCTTTGGCAATTTTCATTGCGTCTCTCTAAATTGTTCACCCCAGGATTAATTTAGTCAAACATCCTGTTATACTCGTCATCGTACGCCGCCCTATTCCCACAAGCACTTCTCAAAAAGAAAATCACTTAAAATACTTTACAAAAAATATTCACACTATGGTCCATACAATACTGATATATATAGGTAAAAGGATGTAAGAAGTTGTGTGGTAGGGAATAAAAGAGATGCGGCAACAAAGAGGAATAGGATGGATCTGCCCTTGAATTTCCCCAAAATTACTGGGATGCATGTGTGATGCATCTATGGTTCCATATGGCTTGGGGAAAGAGGGTCCAATTGCTGGTTTGAATGAAAGGGCCATGCTTTGAGTAGAAGGGTGAATGATGTTCTGGGAAGTTATGGAACTAGGGGGTGTTATGGGAGTCTATTTTTTGTATTTTTGTATTTTTATTTTTATATTTTGATTGTTTGGGAAGCATATTCTCATAATGAGTTCTGCATAACTTTTTTTTTTATTTTAGATTTTATGAGCAAAAACTCAAAAGGAGGTCTAGAACTCTTTATTTGCATTTTCATTCTATTACTTTTTCAAAATGCATTATGCAGATTTTTTCCAAACACTCTTTCCAAATTTAAAACTCATTCTGTCCATAATTCAAAAAGCCAAAAAAGCTAAAAATGAAAAGCTAAAGAATAGGCTCCCAAACACCCCCTAAAACTTGTTTATTGAAGTAAAAAAAATGCACCAACTTGGTATAGAGAAAAATTAATTCGAAGATGTTTAAAAATCTCAAAAAATATATATCATTAATTGATATAAAAAATTATAGAATATAATTACAAATTGAAACGAAATGAACAAAATTATATAAACGGTAAAACTGAATGTAAATCGATATTACACCAAACCAAGTCATGTGTAGTCACAGTCCCTTTAAGACTGATTTGCCACCTCACTGTGGCTGTTGAAAGATTACAACCGGTATTTGAGTATAACGACTCAATTGGATGTCAGAACGTCGACCTTTGTCCGCCTATCGAATTTCACTATGCCTACCTCTATCTCCGACAAAAAACTCGAGTATTAGATAAATATTGTACGTAGATTTTCAGGTGTCTTTTTCATTGTTTGAAATCATAAAATGGGACTTTAATTTATAGAGGATCAGATGGACCTTTGAGATACAAAACCTCCAAGACCTTGCATGCATGAATGGATAAACCTTTAGTGGTGGACATCAATGGCATGCATGAATGAGAGACCTTCCGGTTGCCTCAAGAGACCCTCCAGATATTCCAAATTTATTCACCCAATTAAGTCCAAAATCCTTTGAAATTTCAACATTCCCACACAAATGAAATTGGAAACAATATGACACAGAGTACAAAGTAAATCAAGAGAGAAAGTACAACGGATAATCCTTGCATACGGTAGGTAGTTTTTGGTCTTGAACCCTCCCTTATGAAAGCCTGTCGAATTTACTGGCTGATTAGTGAACATGATGTCTTCAACTATTTTGTCATTTGTGTAAATCGAGACAAGACTTCATACAAAAACTTCTCCTGACACAGTCCAGTTCTCACTGGTGTGTCATTTTAATCATGAACACGCGTCCTGATTCTGCAAGTGTTTTAAGAATTTCGCCTTCCCAAATTCTTATTGAAGTGCCCCCTTTTCACACTTACATAGGTGACTTCTTATCGGAAGTATGTTACAATACTCTATAGGAAATCTCAATTCCCACATATAAGAGTCATTAAAAATACATAGCAAATGTTTAACTTCAACAATATCATTGTTGCACTATAGAAAAGAGTGGGAGAATAAATGTCCTCAGTGATCTTCGTACCACCCTCGATTAAGTTGTCCCTTCGAATCTTGATATTGGAATTGAGGAACCATGCTTTGAGTAAAAGGGTAAACGATGTTCTGGGAAGTTATAGAATTAAAACTTGTTTACTAGAGTAAAAAAATGCAAACTTGTTTACTGAAGTGAAAAAAATGCACCAACTTAGTGTAGGGAAAAATTAATTCGAAGATTTTTGAAAATTTCAGAAAATATATAATTATTAATCAATGATATAAAATTACATAATGTAATTGCAACTCGAATCAAAATGAATAGAATTACATAAATTGTAAAACTAAATATAAATCAATATGACACCGAACCAAGTCATGTGTAATCACAATCCCATTAAGACTAGTTCGCCATCTCACTGTGGGTGTTGAAAATTACAACTAGCATTTGTCTCTCATGGTATAACGGTTCAATCGAACGTAACGACACCGACTTTCGTCTGCCTGTCAAATTTCACTGTGCCTGTCTTTCTCTCCCACAAAGAACTCGAATATTAGATAAATATTGTAGATAAATTTTCATGTCTTTTTTTAGTGTTTGAAATCATAAAAGGGGCTTCAATTTGTAGAGCATTAGATGGACCTTTGAGATACAAAATCTTCAAGACATTTGAGTTGCATGCATGAATGAAGAACCCTTTCGGAGACCCTTTGGATATCCCAAATTCATTCACCCAATTAAGTCTGATCCTTTGAAATTTTCAACAATCCCACACATAAATGAAATTGAGAACAATTTGACGCAGAGTACAAAGCAGATTCGGAGAGAACGCACAACGGATAATTCCTGCATAGGATAGATAACTTTTGACATTAAACCTTCCCTTACTAAAGCTTATCGGATTTACTGATTGACTAGTGAACATGATGTTCTGACCTATTCTGTTATTTGTGCAAATTGAGACAATAGATTTCACACAAAAATCTCTCCTGATATAGTTCACTTCTTATTGGTGTGTTCGTTTTGGTTATGAAAACATGCCCTGGTTCTGCATGTGTTTTAAGAATTTCATCTTCTCAAATTCTTATTGAAGCGTCTCATCTTCACACTAACATAGGTGACTTCTTATAGAGAGTATGTAACAATACTCCATAGGGAATCTCAAATTCAACGCATAAGAGTCATTAAAAACACAGAGCAAATGCTTAACATCAACAACATCATTGTTGCATCATAGAAAATAGTAGGAGAATAAATCTCCTCGGTGATCTCCGTACCACACGCGATTAGGTCATCCCTTTGAACATTGGTCTTGGGATCAATAATTGTCTAATTGTATTATATTTATGACGAGCTTCCACAAGGACTCATGAATATAAAATTAGCACATGGATACTTGTGCACAATGTACATATTTCTGGGTTATATTTAGACACTCTGATCTAGAGCTCATAGACTCAAACAATAAGTTAAAACATTCTGAAAACTTTTTAAATTTAGACAGGTCGCTCGAGCGGCTGTAACTGACAGATTTTTGAACACCAAAAACTACATCATCAAATTCAAAGGAAAACCTAATTCTTCTCAGATTAAAAAAAAACACAAAATCCACATATCTAGAAGTTCTACGTGTGTAGTGTTAGGATTTTGTACTAAAAGTCATGATTTTATGTAATAGATTAATATTTATTTTTAAAATATTTAAATAGTTATTTTTTTCATGATAAGAA
Organism: Arctostaphylos glauca; assembly: GCA_019985065.2. Classification (NCBI taxonomy): domain Eukaryota; kingdom Viridiplantae; phylum Streptophyta; class Magnoliopsida; order Ericales; family Ericaceae; genus Arctostaphylos; species Arctostaphylos glauca. The sequence goes on from JAHSPW020000014.1 coordinate 9,656,193, forward strand.
TCTTTATTGGTAATGTTTGCATTATATAATATCATATTGTGCATAAGTGTTTTTTATTCAAAATAGTAAATAATCTGGTGTGTAGAGTTTGACTTACACACAAAGAATCAGATTATCGGTTCTTATAGAATATGAGTCTTTAGTTCAGTGTCTTAGGTGGAATTCGACACACCATTGGTAGAACTGTAACACAGTATTTTAGTAGGTCTGTTTTGACTACGAAAAATGTTATAGTTTTAATTTACTGTGTTAGTGCACTATGTGTATATTGAACAAGATCACTTTGAGATAATTGTATTTATACTGATAATATAATACAATTTGCACCTCTTGATTATTATAAATGTTTGTACTCTTAACCCAAAGATAATTAATAGATGTGTACATTTAATATTGTTGACTTTGATTCATTATAGAGTGAGACCTTTTAGGCCAATAGTCTCAATGAGTTTGGTCACAATATTAAGTGTATGATAACTGTTAACTATTAATGGAATCTACGTCTCTTTATATGGATTGATGATATACTGTTGAAAAAATTTATAAGTTTCGATTATGTCAAATCCTGGAGGTGGATATTAGTATCCGACATAACGAATAAATTAAGTGAAAGGTCTCAAGAAATGTTATAGATATTAATTAAATAAATTATCAGTAATTTATTTTAATCAATAGGTATCTATAATCTTAACATGGAGAGATAAATAAGCATTTAATAACATCGAGTGTGAAATATAATTTTGAGATATGAGAATGAAATACAATTATAATTTTGTAGTGGTATGAATTATAATTTGTATAATTCGAAGCTAATCCGGGTTAGATTAGGATTTTCTAATTATATAGGAAGCACAGCACATACTTCTCTTGGGATCCCTGTCGTTGCCTATAAATACACCGCTATGCCTTCTAGGTCAGACACAACTTGATAATCGAAATATAAGAGAGGTTATGTGAAGGTAAAAAGATCACGTTTTTGAACTCACACTCAATTCGTGATCAATGTGCAATAAGATTACAGTAAAAGATCTCGAGATCAGTCGGATAAGATCATTCCAGCCATGCTAAAAATTCAATCAGAATCAAACAGTGAAAATAGCCGAGATCAAATTACAGAGATCTCGAAGGTATGAATCCTAGTTTCGCTTACTTAATAGGTTTTCATAATTTTTTGTTATATAATTTGTACGCGTTCATCACTGGATCTCAGAAATCAATCCCTAGCAGTGGTATTAGAGCCGACTGTGATAATGCGGGTGGTTTATATAAATTATGTTGTCCATGTAAAATAGAACATAGTATTATGTTAACGCCTATTTTGCAGTTTCTCCTATCCAACTATTATGGTCACGCATGTATAATTGTGTGACAGCCAATTTTGGTGTAATTGGATTCCATACTATTTTTATGTGTGGTTACATTTTTTTTATTATCACAAGTTTTGGGGTTTGTAATATTAATATGTATCATGTAAACTCCGGTCATATGCATGCTTAGGGTTTGATGTAACGATTTCAGCATCTGTTTTTATTGATACAGCTTTGTGAAATCCTATTTGGAGGTGCAGAATCAATATGTAATAACAGGTTCTGATGATCGAAGAAATCAGCGATTTTGGATGGCTGCTCGACACCCTTCGACACCGGCGTCAACATAATCTTCGCTTTGGGGGACAAGTCGACGGCAAGAATCAAGCATGTTTTGAAAACTGATGATTTGACCATAAAATTGAGATTCCTATTATGTTTATTTTTTCTCATTCATATGTGATTGGTATTATTTTCTTATTTAATTATAGTTCTCTTATAGTTTTGAACAAAAAATATTTTTAATAACTGAGTGGAAGAGAGAGTTTGTCATGTACAAATCTCATGGTCTCCATTAATAGTTTGTAGATGATATGATTAATTTTATGTGTTCATTTTGAACCTTCCTCCACATCGGACAAAATTAATTGTGAAGTTATTGGTATAAACTTCACCGGGATAGCTCTAACTTAATTATTGTGTGAATCATGTCTCCGACTGAAATGATTCATTACACAATAATTAATTTAGTGTGAGGTGATAATGTACACTTTGTTATAAATAATAATATACTCTCCATTTGAGTCACTACTATTATTTATAGGATCAAAGTTGAGTTAGCTATTTACTTTTGATTGACAATAATTCTTTTGTCTAGATAGTCAACATTAAAAGGAATAGGCCTACCAGCATAAACAATGAAAACTAATGGATCTTTCCATTGAAGACATACTTTTTACGGTGTGGCAGACTGCCAATTTTTTTATTCAAATAGTTTGGTAGAGAGAACTAATATTTTAAATGAAATTCAAAAAAAAATATTTGCCCTTTATAATTATTATTATGTGATTCTTAGATTTAAAAATGGGCTCTTTCAATACACTTTTTGTCATTCTCAAAGAAAAAAACTCACTAGATCTAATTATATTCACTGGAAAAAAAAACTTAGATATAGTGTTGATTGTTAAAGAGTACAAATATGCCTTCAGTGAGGATTGCCCCACAAAAACTTGATGAGGGGTCAACCAATGAGGAAGTATGGACTTATAAGAAGTAGGTTGAGGCTGATGAGATGGCAAGGTGTTATATTTTGACATCTATGTTAAATATTCTGTAACATCAGCATCAGTCTATATCCACTGCCTACGACATGATGATGAACCTCAAAGAAATATTTCGGGATCAGAATCGTACAGTAAGGCAGGTTTCTATGAGGGACTTGCTTAACACAAAGACGGCTGAAGAGAGCTCAGTAAGGGACTATGTTATAAAGATAATGAGCTATCTAAATGAACTAGAGATCCTTATAGCTAAAATAAACGGGAAAAACCAAATCGATATCGTACTCTATTCACTGCCGGAGAGTTTTAAAAATTTTCGCATGAATTACAATATGAACGAATGTTATTACACTTTCGCGGAATTTCTTAAAGAACTCCAAGTAGCAGAAGGCATAATGAGAAAGCCAACAAATATATTTATGCTCGAAAAAAGTTTTGCTTCTAAACTGAAAGGCAAAAAGAAACATAAAAAGACTCAAAAACAGGTTACAACTACTGAAGTGAATAATGGACATCAAGGTAGAGGGAAAAAATCTAATGGCAAGTGTTTTTACTGTAAACAGTCAGGGCACTAAAAGAAGCAATGTTTGATCTATCGCAACAAATTGAACAATCCAAGTAAAATCTAATCACTAGTGGTTGAAATATGTTTAGCAGTGTTATCGACCAATTCTTGGTGTGTAAATATGAGAGCCGCCAATCATATTTGTAATTCATTGCAGCGGTTTTAGGAAATCAGGCAGCTTAGTGAGAAGGAGATTTATCTACACATGCGCAATGCTACGAAAGTAACAACAATTGCAGTAAGAGATTTACGTCTTAATTTTGGTAGTAATAGAATTTTAATATTAAAATATTATTTTTTTGTTTTTATTATTAGAAAAAATTTAATTTTAGTTTCTAAGCTAGTTAAAAACGGTTAGTTAGTTAATTTCAATAACTATCTGGTTATTAAATTTAATAAATATTTTATATGTTGTGGTTCATTGGTAGATGATCTTTGTGTTATTAATCCTATCTCCCACACTGCAACTGAATAAATTGAATAATATAAATAGTATATTAAGTAAGAGAAAGACACCTTTTGAATTGAACCAAATGTATCTTTGGCATTTACGACTAGGTCATATTAATCTGAAAAAGATTTCTAAATTGGTTCAAAACGGACCATTGGGTTCACTGGAAGTAAAGGAAATTTTAGTCTGTGAATCCTATTTAAAAGGTAAAATGACAAAAAGTCCCTTCTTGGCGAAAAGGTATAGAGCCAAAGAACCGTTAAAATTGGTTCACTCTGATTTGTGTGGACATATGAATATCTAAGTAAGAGGTGGTTTTAAATATTTCATCAATTTTTATTGATGATTATTTAAGGTATGGGTACATTTATTTAATGCGCCATAAGTTCGAAGCCTTTAACAAATTTAAAAAGTATAGGGTGAAAATGAAAAAGCGTCTTGGAAAATGTATCAAGACACTACGATCTGATCGTGATGGTGAATGTCTCTTATGAGAGTTTAGGGACTACTTATCTGATGAGGAGATTACATCAAAGTTGTCTGCACCTAGTATGCCACAACAAAATGGTGTAACAGAAAGAATAAATAAGACTCTTATGGACATGGTAAAATCTATGATGAGTTATTCAGATTTATCAATTTCATTTTGAGGACATGCATTAGAAACAACGGCATATATTTTTACTTGGTACCATTCAAATTAGTACACTCTACTCTCACAAAATTGTGGATTGAGCACAAACCTAGCCTACGGTATGTTCGAATTTATTGACACAACGGTGTCTCGTCATAATGAGAGGGTTGTTATTCAACCCGATTGGCACATACTCTTAGGAGAATTATTTGATAGAATCCCTGAGGAATTGGATACCTAACTCTGTAACTACAATGAAACAATGCAAGATACAAATGCGAAACTTTAGCCAAAGACTATGAATTCAAAAATGGAATCAATGCACTCTAATAAAGTCTAGGATCTTGTAGAAACACCCAAAGAGATAAAACTCGTTAGATGCAAGTGGATTTACAAGAAAAAGAGATGAGTGGTTGGGAAGGGTGAAATATTTAAAGTTAGACTTGTAGCGAAAGGTTTAACTCAGAAAGAATGGATCGACTATGAGGAAATTTTTTCTTCAATAGTTATGCTAAAGTCCACTCAAATTCCTTATCTATTGCGGCTCATTTCGATTATGAGATTTAGCAAATAAATGTCAAGATTGCGTTTTTTAATGGCAATCTGCATGAACGCATCTATATGGTGCAACCAGTTGGATTTATAGCAAAAGACCAAGAGCACATGGTATGCAAGTTTAAGAAGCTCATTTATGAACTTAAGCAAGCATCAAGGTCTTGAAACATTCGTTTGATCAAGCAATCAAATTTTTTCATTTTGATCAAAGTCCATATGAGTTATGTGTGTAAAAGAGATGCAACGAAAAATTAGTAGTATTCTTGGTACTATATGTAGATGATATCTTACTCATTGAAAACGATGTGGGAGTGTTCTGTTCGGTGAAGGTGTGGTTGTCCAACCAATTCGATATAAAGGACTTGGGAGAAACTGGCCACATCTTTGGAATCAAGATTATTCAAGCGCAAGCAAAGCATATTGGGATTATGACAAGTTATTTATATTGATACGATTCTTGCTCGATTTGACATGCAAGATTTCAACAAAGGGTTTCTCCCTTCCAGACATGAAATTTATATATGCAAGGATCAGTGTCCTAAAACACTTGAAGATGAAGATAAGATAAGAGCAGTTCCTTATACTTCTGTGATAAGAAGCCTTATGTATGCTATGATGTGTACTAGACCTGATATCTATTTTGCTGTAGGCATGGTTAGTAGATTTCAATCTAATCCTAGACAATAACATTGGATGTCGTAAAACATATTTTGAAGTACCTAAAAAGGATTAGAAATTATATGTTGGTATACTAGTCAGACAATCTAATGTCTTAGGGTATACAGACTCATACTTTATGTGAGATAAGAATTTCATAAAATTTACCCTCGACGGTGGAGCCATAAGTTGGAGCAGTATCAAGTAATCATGCATTGCTGATTTCATAATGAAGGCTGAATATGTGGCAGCCAAAGAGGTTGTTTGACTCAAAAACTTCCTAATGAATCTAGATGTGATCCCTTCACTATAATCAGCTATTACACTTTATTGTGAGAATAGTGGTGCGGTTGTTAACTCAGAGGAACCAATGACTTATAAGAAGGAAAGCACATCGAGTGTAAGTATCATCTTATACGAAAATTCATTTAGAGGTGATGTAACGGTGACCAAGATTGTATCAGCAAACAACCTAGCAGACCCTTTCACAAAATATCACCGGCAAAAAATTTTGATAGTCATGTGGGGGGAATAGGAGTGAGATGTAGCATCATGACTTTGAGTCTAAGTGAGAGATTGTTAGGGTTTTATACTAAAAGTCATAACTTTATGTAATAGATTAATATTTATTTTTAAAATATTTAAACAGTTATTCTTTTTCTTGATGAGAATCTTTATAGGCAATGTTTACATTATATCAGATTATATTGTGCATGAGTGTCTCTTATTTCACATAGTAGATAATCTGGTGTGTAGAATTTGACTTATACACAGAGAATCAAATTATCGGATCTTGTAGAATATAATTCTTTAGTTCACAGTCTTAGGCAGAATTAGACACACCACTGGTAGGACTGTAATATAGTGTTTCAATAGATTTGTCGTGACTATGAAAAATGGTATAATTTTAACTCATTATATTACTACACTCTGTGTGTGTTGAACAAGAACACTTTGACCTAATTATATTTATAGTGACAATATAATACAATTCACACCTCATGATTATTATGAATGTTTGCGCTCTTAACTTAAAGATAATTAATGAATGTGTAAATTTAATATTGTTGACTTTGATTCATTATAGAATGAGACCTTTTGAGGCAATAGTCTCGATAAGTTGGGTCATAATATTAAGTGTATGACAACTGTTAATTATTAATGGAATCCCCGTCCTTTTATAGGGATTGATGATATCCTCTTGAGAAAACTTATTAGTTTTGTATGTCAAACCCTGCAGGTATATATTAGTATTCGACATAACAAATAAGTTAAGTGAAAGATTTCAAAAATTTTTATCGATGTTGCTTAAATAAATTGTCGGTAATTTATTTTAATCAACGGGTATCTGTAATCTTAACGTGGAGAGATAAATAAATATTTAATAACAGAGCTCGAATTATAATTTTGAGATATGAGAAGGGAATGCAATTATAATTCTAAAGTGGTATGAATTATAATTTATATAATTCAAAACTAATCCGGGTTGGAATAGAATTTCCTAACTATATAAGAAGCACAGGCCATACTTCTCTTGGGAGTCCTTATCGTTTGCCTATAAATACATCGCTACACCTTCTAGGTCAGACACAATTTGATACTCAAAATATTGAGAGAGGTTATGTGAAGGTAAAGAGATTGTATTTTTTAGCCCACATTCAGTTCGTGATCAAGGTGCAATAGGATTACTGTAGAAGATCTCGAGATTATTCAAGCAAGATCATTCTAGTCGTGCTCAAGTTCGATCAGAATCAAACTTTGAAGATAGAAATCAAACCAGAGAGATCTTAAAAGTATGAACCCTAGTTCCACTTAATAGGGTTTCATAATTTTTTGTTGTATAATCTACATGCATTCATCATTGGGTCTTGAAAATCGATCCCTAACAGTTCCAAACAAAATAAACGGTATGTAATTTTTATATCCATTCTGAAAGGTATGGTTATTTTCCTAATGTGTGTCATTGCAGCCTGCAGAGTTATGAATTCTCAAGAACTCGGTTACGAATTTTTGAAGAATTTTATACTCTGAGTTAGATTTCAAAATTTTTACCTAATACAGAAGACACATAAAGCAACTCTTAGTAAGAATTTTGAAAATTTTGGAGTTTTAGAATAATCTCAACGAAAATTATCAAAATCAAGTTATCGCTATGTTATATTTCAGATTCGTAACTTTCTAGAGTTTAAGTGCTCTAGCACGAACATATCAAAAATCACATGATTACATAAATCTAAACATGCAATCATACTGCAAATAAACTTCTAAGGGTTGGAAGTAAGATTTTTCTATCTCGATCGTGAAATATAACGAAGGATCAAAGAAAAATAGTAGAATTTTAATTGGATGGAATTTTGGCTCTTGGTAGTAAACTCTCTCTCTCTCCGAAAAACTTCCAAAAATCTCTTAATCTTTCTCTGATTTTTACTCTGAAAATGGTGAAGGAAAAATTAAGAATTTCAGTTGAATTTTATGAGAAAAATCCCTTATAATAACCACAGTAAAACCCATAATCAAAAATAATGAAACCTAATAATTTTTGTTATCAAAATTTCCAAAAAACTATTTTTCTTTTAAGAAAAAAAATCTAAGATTTTATTGTTGCGTTAATGAAAAAGATCATGATTTGAGAAAATATTGTGTTACTCGCTTACCGTGTAACATTTATCACAGTCAATTAATTTCATTTGTTTATTAAGTAAATGAATGCAAAATAACTAAATAATTCAAACATGAATTTGAAAATGGTTTTATTATTATTATATTTTTGATAGTGTTTCGGTTTGTTACAATAGATGTCTAATGGTATTATGTCTATGATGATTATGTATAGACTTATCCTTATACGTGTTACTCTATACCCCTCCAATCTCCGATTGACTATTGTAGTGTACATATATTGTTCACACAGGTTTCGACTACATTGAAATATCTTTCAGAAAATGGTGTAACCATTTTGTCTCCTCCGTTTTCTTGTCAAGAGTAATGAACTTTGACTTCATTATAGATTGTGCTATACACGTCTATTTTTAAGATTTTTTAGACACAGCTGCACCTGCTCATGTAAACTCAAATTCCCTTGATTTCGAATTCTTTATATCATATCATTTTGCACCATTATGCCCTTCTAGTACCACAGGATATCTGGTATAATGCAGCACATACACACGAGTGTACCTTAAGTATCTTCTCACCCTGACTGTTATTTTCCAGTGGTTCTCCCATGGATTACTTGTTTACTTACTTTATCTGCTCACTGAATAGGCGATACCAAGGTTTGTACAACTCATCAAGCAAATCAAACTTTTAATTATCCAAGAATACTTAAATTGAGAAACTCCTTCACCGAAATTCTTGAATAAATGGAGGTTCAAATTAACAGGAGTCCTAGCAATATACGAATGAGTCTTAAGCTTGTTGGAGAAAATTAATTTAAAGATGACGGGGGTAAAATGTAATTGAGAAATTACCTTTAACTCGCCAGGTTAATTTCAGAGTTCGGCCGAGACCGAATTACATTTCCAGAGGCACGCGCCGATCACGTGAGGTAGTGGCCGACACGAGAAGTGCCGATCACGCCCATATTTGGGTAACAGAATCAAGTACAGGGATGCCGACCTGAGAAAGGCGGACTCAAGTATTGCCGACCTGAGAAAGGCGGTCAGGATTACGGGCAGCCCGAGAAAGCGACTGATAACCGTATTTCCAAAAAGGAAACAGAATCATGGATGGGGTAGGATCCTGTGGGATCTTGTCGGATTCAGTTACAGATGTGACTCCCACGTCCCATCAGAGGACACTCCGCCAGAGTGGAGCCCTAAGAGAATTAGGGCATGACTGGAGGCCCAAAGAGGATTGGGGCCCAAGAAAGTCCAGATAGAGTTAGGGCACCAGGGAAATCTATAAATACACCCTCAGATGACGAATTTGAGGTACGCCAAAAATACCCCAGAGTTTTCATTCGCTGATAGAGAATATCAGCTTACAGTTAACTTTTTCCCTGTGAGATTGTGCCTGACTTAATCATCGGAGTGTTCTCCTGCCACAGCGGCAGAGGACTCTTTGACAGATTATTCTTTTGCAGATCACAGGTACACATACTGAGAGAAGCACCATTTCGGCTGGATAGTGAATCTCTAGCTTTCCGTCCCGATTTTCTAAATCAACCCACTTACAATTGGCGCCGTCTGTGGGAAAGTTAAAGATTCATGGCTGAGATATCCAGAAAAGACCAGGGGAAGGAACGTGATGGGAAGGGGAGATCAAAATCCCCCCCTCCAGTTCCACACAAAACAAAGGGCCCTAGAAGGGAGATTCCGAGGGTTCCTCCACCGAAAATAGTAGGGGAGCAACCTGGAGAACAGGTGTTGCTTCCCACCATCCCGCTATCTGCCAATACGTCGGGAGCTCCTGCGCTACCCACGCCGTTGCATCTGGAGCAACGCCCAGATCGTCCGCGAGAAGCGGAACGGTCAAAAAACAGGGACAGATCCCAGACTCAATCCCGGAATGAGGGAGGGAGAGAATCCCGAACTCATGAACGGTCTCGCCGGGACGAAGAACGTGATAATGCCGATCGGATCCGAAGAAGGGATCAAGAAGTAGAAGACATGCGCCGCTACATACGACGCATGGAGAGAGAAAACCAAACTCTCCGTAAACACAGAGATTCAGTCCGCCAGTCGGTATCTAGATACGACGAGCGCTCAGAGACTGGGCCGTCTCGGCAGGGCAGTCGACATGAAGCCAGCAAAAGGCCTCGAGGAGGAGAAAGGCAGGTGGGGGCTTCATCGCACAGAGGCGGACCGCCTCAGGAGCGGCCGCTTCCCGACATGAGGGAATGGCTGAATCAGAGGGCAGAATCTGCCCCAGACGCCCAGCAGAAGCTTCCAAACCAGCCTCTGCCGCCATTGGTTCCACCGACCGACATGAGAGCTTGGCTAAATCAGCAGCTGGGACTCAACCGTCCAGAGGACGACGCAAATCACAAGGAACTACAGCAGCTGGCAGTATCGCCACTGTCAGTTCAGATAGAAACGGAGGACTTACCCAGAAAGTTTGCCCCTCCGAAATTCACAATTTATAATGGGCGAACGGATCCGATGACTCACATCAAAGGATTCGTAAACTCCATGATGATCTACGTGGGGCAAGACAGCCTCTATTGCAAGGTGTTTTCACTGAGTTTGGGGGAAATAGCCCTAAATTGGTTTCAGGCTCTGCCGCCGAGATCAATTACAAGCTGGAGGCAACTGGCGGATCAGTTCCTCAAAAGATTTGTGGCTAACCGAGCACAGAAAAAATACGTGAACACGCTTCTGGCCTTGAGAAAAGGACCAGAAGAGGATCTCAGGCAGTACGCCAGCAAGTACTGGGCCACCTACAATGAGATCGGGGATTGCACAGAGGCCTACGCCGTGGAATCCTTCAGGTTGGGACTATCTTACCGAGATCGGCTCAGGGAGTCACTCACCATTGATCCCCCAAGCACCATTGCCGACTTGATGAGCAGAGTCGAGAAATACGCCAAGTTTGAAGATGAAATCCGCCGAGACAAAGAGCGGCCAGCAGCAAAGGCGCATCGGAATGCGGTAATGGTGCCCGAGGCCAAGAGGCCCAGAGTTGAGGTGGCCGAAGTGTCACAAACACCGAAGGAGCGAAAGCCACCAGGAGCTCAGGCGTATAAAGCTATACGCACGGTTTTCAACACCCCGATCTACCGGATGATTTATCCTTTGAAGAACGAGCCTTTTTGGAAGTGGCCAGCTGGGTCGGGAGAGATGGTGAAGCGTGACCCGACCATAGATTGGTGCAGCTATCACCGGAGAAACGGCCATATGACGGAAAGATGCAAGGCGCTTAAACAGTTCCTAGAGGAACTAGTTGAAGCCGGGCATCTCCGACGTTTTGTGGCCGAACAAAGGCAACAAGTGGTTCAACCGGAGCCGATGGAAGCCGAATCCTCTGAGGAAGAGGTGATGGTAACTGGGACCGTGCACGTCATACACGCTGCAACCCCAGTCCTGGATGAGAGGGAAGTTCGGCTCCAACGCCGCCGAGACGGGCACGAGCATCATATACAACATCTTGGGCAGAAGAGGAAAGAGCCCGAGACACAGAAAGAAACAGTCATTTCCTTTTCGGAAAAGGATTTGGAAGGGGTAACACATCCCCATAACGACGCGTTGGTAATTACGCTGCTCCTTGGCACCTTCAACACGGAGAGAATCCTGGTTGACCAAGGCAGCTCAACGGAGATCCTGTACTACGATGCCTTCAAGAAACTCCAGCTGGACAAGGCAGATTTGAAGAAGGCCGACATACCGCTCATCGGTTTCAGTGCCGATGCTGTCTGGCCCTTGGGATCCATTACTATCCCTGTCCGAGCAGGAAAAGTAACATTGGATATGGATTTCCTGGTGGTGGACGTACCGTCTGCTTACAACGCCATCATGGGGAGAACTTGGCTCCACAGGTTGGGGGCAATCCCTTCCACCTACCATCAGATGCTAAAGTTCCCAGGGAAGAAGGGGATTGAATGTGTTCGGGGAAATCAGACAACGGCGAGAAGCTGCTATGTCACGTCCATCAAGCACAAACCTAAGGCCGAACATGTGAAGTCCATCGAAGTCCCAGATCGGCCAACGATAGAGGATATCGGGCGCAACCCGACCGATCGCGTTGTGGAAGAACTGAAGCAGGTACCGGCTCACGAGACAGATCTAGAGCGGTATTTTTTGATCGGGGCAGAACTATCAGAGCGGGATGAGGAGGCCCTGGTCGCATTTCTCAAGGAGCATATAGATGTGTTCGCTTGGACGCCACAGGAGATGCCTGGGGTGAGCCCGGACATCATATGCCATCATCTGAACGTGGATCCAGCCCACAAACCGGTGATGCAAAAAAGGAGGAGACCGGCAATCCAACATGTGGATGCCGTAACAGAGGAAGTAGATCGGCTGCTGGAGGCCGACGCCATCAGAGAGGTGCACTACCCCGAGTGGTTATCCAACACCGTGGTGGTCAAGAAAAAGAATGGCAAGTGGAGGGTTTGCGTAGATTTCACCAGCCTCAATAAAGCCTGCCCCAAAGACAGTTTTCCACTGCCCAAGATAGATCAACTGGTGGATGCCACAGCGGGGTATCGGCGAATGAGTTTCCTGGATGCATATCGGGGATATCACCAGATAGCTATGCACGCGCCGGACCAAGAGAAAACGTCCTTCATTACTCCCCGCGGACTCTTCTGCTATAAAGTGATGCCATTCGGCTTAAGAAATGCAGGGGCGACTTATCAGCGTTTGGCAACCCTCATGTTCAAGGAGTTGCTCGGGAAAAGCATGGAGGTCTACATCGATGACATGGTGATCAAAACCGAGGAGGCGGAGTCCCACATCAACGACCTCGGCAAAACCTTCCAGGTATTGAGAAAATACCAGCTCAAGCTCAACGCATCGAAATGTGCCTTCGGGGTCAGCTCGGGGAAGTTTTTGGGGCATCTGGTTACACGGAGGGGGATAGAAGCTAATCCCGATCAGATTGTCGCCTTGCAAAATTTACAGAGTCCCCGAACTGTGAAAGAAGTTCAAAGACTAACCGGGATGGTGGCAGCCCTCAACAGGTTCATCAGCCGATCTTCCGATCGATGTCGGCCATTCTTCCAGCTGTTGAGAAAACAGTCCAAGTATGCATGGGGGGAAGAATGTGAAAAGGCTTTCCAAGAAATGAAGAACTACTTGGCGAACCCCCCGCTAATCATAACTCCCGAGAAGGGAGATGTGTTGACACTTTATCTGGCCGTATCCGAGCATGCGGTCAGTGCGGTTCTATTAAAAAACAAAGATGGTGAGCAGACGCCGGTCTATTATGCGAGCAAGACGCTCCTGGATTCGGAGACAAGATATCTCCCCTTGGAGAAACTGATCCTATCCCTTGTGGTGGCGTCTAGAAAGTTGCAGCACTATTTCCTGGCCCATACGATAGAAGTGCTGACCAAACATCCCATCAGCACCGTCTTGAGAAGAGCGGAACTGTCGGGAAGGGTGGCAACTTGGTCCGTGGAGCTCGGGGAATATGACATCAATTTCCTCCCAAGGACAGCAATAAAAGGACAGGTCCTGGCAGATTTTGTTGCGGAATTCTCCCACGAACCAGAGGAAATCGTCGCTTCAATCTCAGAGGAGGAAATGCCCGAACAGGGGGAAATAGTTCCCGATCAAACGCCTTACTGGAGGTTGTATGTTGACGGGTCATCGTGTTCGAGGGGGTCTGGGGTCGGCATCGTGATAGAAGAACCAGATGGGTGTTATTTCGAACAGTCCTTCCGATTGAATTTTAGCGCCTCCAACAATGTCGCCGAGTATGAGGCATTGATACTCGGGCTCAAATGCGCACACAATCTGGGGGCAGAACATGTGGAAGTCTTCTGTGATTCACAACTGGTTCTCAACCAGCTCAGTGGTGAATATGCCACCCGAGATGAGAGGATGGCCGCCTATGCAGAGAGGGCTAAAGCGGAGTTATCAAAGTTCAAGAAAACGGTGATGACGCACATCAGCTCAAGACAGAACGACCACGCAGACGCCTTGGCCTGTTTGGCTTCGGCCATACCCAGAGACAAATACAGGACCATATACGTGGATTCCATCGAGTACCCGAGCATCGACGTCCCCATTGCCGAGAAGGCTTTGGAAATCGATCTCGGCCCAAGTTGGATGGATCCCATCGTCTCTTACCTCACTGGGGGAACCGTCCCCGAAGACAAAAAAGAAGCCCATAAGCTGCGTATCAAAGCAACACGTTTCTGGCTATCACCAAAGCAGGAACTCTATCGTAAGTCTTATACTGGCCCCTATTTAAAATGCGTACACCCAACTCTGGTTCAGAAATTCCTGTATGAGATTCATGAAGGGATATGTGGAAGTCATGCTGGGGGCAGATCCATAGCCCATCGTGCTATATCACAGGGATATTGGTGGCCGTATATGCAAGAGGACGCGAAGAAATACGTCCAAGTGTGCGAAAAATGCCAGAAGTTTGCCCCGATCTCACATCGACCTGCAGCCGATCTGGCACCACTCACCAGTCCATGGCCCTTTGCTCAATGGGGAATGGATATCGTCGGCCCGCTACCCAAAGCGACCGGGGAGAGGAAGTATCTGTTGGTTGCCACAGATTACTTTACCAAGTGGATAGAGGCCGAACCACTGGCTAAAATCACCGAGAAGAATGTCGAGCGATTCGTCTGGCAGAACATAATCACCAGGTTCGGCATCCCCTACGCCATCGTCTCGGACAACGGAACCCAGTTCCAGGACAAGTTCAAAGCTTTCTGCTCACAGTATCAGATCAAAAACTATTACGCCTCAGTGGCGTATCCGCAATGCAATGGGCAGGCTGAAGCTTCAAACAAGACGATATTGGGAGGAATGAAAAAACGACTAGAGAAAGCCAAGGGAAAGTGGGTGGAAGAATTACCACTCGTTTTATGGGCATACAGGACCACTCCTCGCCGATCTACAGGTGTTACTCCATACTCGCTTGCTTACGGCACTGAGGCTGTCATTCCTCTTGAAATCGGCATCCCGACTCTCCGAACAGAAGTAATGGAGCAAGGTGGCAATGATCAAGCATTGGCAATAGAACTCGATTTTGCCGAAGAAAAGCGAGATAGGGCCATGATCAGACTCGCCGCCTATCAGTCAACTCTGTCAAGAACGTACAACAAGAAGGTCCATCAGAGGGAGTTCAATCTCGGCGACCTAGTCCTACGCAAGGTCATGGGAAACACGAAAGATCCAACTGATGGCAAGCTCGGGGCCAATTGGGAGGGTCCATACAGAGTTATCGGCCGACTCGGGAAGGGTGCCTACAAGTTGCAGGATCTGGGGGATAAAGAAATACCAAGAACTTGGAATGTCTCCAACCTTAAGAAATTTTATCAGTAATTTCTTTATTTCAACACTTGTATTCATTTTCTCAGTAAATGAAAGTTCTAGTTTCAATGTTCAAATCAGATATTCGGCAATTTTGGTTTTATGTTATCCTAGATGTTAGTGTTCAATACTTGAGAAAAGTTTGAACTTCTGAACATGCTTGAGAAAAGTATGTGTTCAGCCGAACAGACTTGAGAAAAGTTTGATCGGCCCCGCGCTCGAGAAAAGTATTAGAATCCAGCATTTTTGAGAAAAATATGTTTGGGCCTAAGTACAGGATAAGAAGCTAAACATACTTGAGAAAAGTTCATGTTTTAAGAGAAGAGCTCAGGTTTGTATTAAGACTAGAGATGCTGAAAAGAAGTTCGAATTTCATTCACTCATGTGGATTACAAGAGGAGAATACAAAAGTGGACATAAAAAAGACTTAAAGAAAACAAAAAGAAAAAATGTGGAAATCCTTCAGACGATCTCCACTTGGTCATCTTGAGCTCGGCCCTCTTCAGCAGCAGGGTCCCCCCCGACAACGTCGACTTCATAGTCCTCGACGGTGAGGTCGGCTTCATTGGTCTTGGTATCGGGGAGGGGCTCTTCTTCATCGGGAAGATCAGAGGAGTGGGGAATCTCCTTGAACAGGGCCGAGTCAGCGGCCACATTGCAAGCCCTGAGCGCTGCTTTCCAACCCAACGCCAGGAACTCCTCTTGCAGCTCGGGGATCTGATTGTTGAGGATGTCCTCAGCAGCTTCTTTCATCCCGAGCTTACGAGCCTCTTTTGCTTCTTCGGCATGCTTTGCCGCGAGATCGGTGGCCCTCTTCTTTTCCTCTGCCATCTCGTCGGCATGCTTAGCCTTGACAGCAGTGAGTTCGGCTACAAGATCGGCAGTCTTCTTCCTCTCTTCAGATAGGAAATACTCCGAGGATTTAGCCTGCTTGGCCATCTCTCGGGCCTCCTTCTTGAAATTGTCGGCCTGATCCTGAGCAGTGGAGAACTTCAGTTTGAACTCCCTCACTTCGGCCTCAGCCTTGTCAAGTTTTTCTGCCCGATCCTGAGCCTTCTTCATGCCAAGCATGGATTTCTGGATCGCCTGCAGCATTAACATCAGAGTTATAACAAGCACAAAGGAATTTGCAGAATTTATTACCGAGATAAGAAACTTACAAAAATATTGTGCGCGATCGTCAGCCGAAGCACGGCATGGTCTTCTTCGTCGGCGTAAGGCTCTATGTCCTTCGGCAGCATCAGGGCTTCGGCCAGAGCCATAGTAGTTCCCAGATCTCGGACCGTGTCAGCGGCCGTGATAGGGGTCGTACCATTTATCAGCAAAGGAGGAGGCCAGGTCCCGGCTTTCTCGGGAACCTTTGATTTGCCCTTCTCCTCGGAGGGACCGGCCTGGTGTGCCTTCACCAGTTTCCGCCTCTTCCGGTCGGCATTGGCGGTTTCGGCATCGGAGGGAGGGAGACTCGGCAGCTTCTCACCCTCGTCTGGCTTCCTCTTAGCCAGGATGATCCCAGAAGGTTTCTTCGTCTGCAGGGGAATCGGCACCTTCTTTGCGTCGGTGGGAGTCGGCACGACCCCAGAAACTTTCTTTTCCGACGCGGCAGCAGTCTTCCTCAGCCTTATCATATCCTTCAGATTCGGCATGTCGGGGTTTGAAGACATGGCTTCGGCGTCTGTGTTTCTCTCTTCTTCGGGAATCAAAGTAATCCGGAGCGGAGACTGCGTCCTTTCAGAAGAAGATGAGGATAAGGATGAGGATGAGGATGAGGATGAGGATGAGGATGATTCGGCCACAACAGCAACCGTGACTCGGCTGGGCTCCCGGAGATACGGCAAGGGAACACCTTCAGGGACCGCAACCGAAGACGTCTCAGCTACCACCTCGGCAACGAACTTCTTCTCTTTGATATAACCCTTGTAAGACGGGTTATATCGCAGCAGTACTTCGGCAGCTCTCGGTTCGGCTTGGCCTTCAACGCCTTTGTACCGAAGAACTTTTTTCAGATCCTCTGGATGTGTAGCCTGCGAAGTCCGACCGCGATTTGCGTTTGAAGCTGCACACGAATAAACCGACACAGTTAGAAACATGAGATCGGCAAAGCTGAAGAAATCAAAACAAAAGAGAATGGGGGACTAACGGGGTTTCCCGAATCTGCGGGGAACAGGGAGCCTCTTGCGCTCGGGTTCATCGGCAGAAAATTCCCAGTTTCCCGAGACGATGAGGAAGTCATCGTCGTTCCCCCTGTTCGAGTCAGGGAGATTGGTCACTATCTTCTCTCGGCCTCTACGCGACTTCAGATACCATCTCTCATCTTTTTTGTACACCATATCATAATTATCGTTTATGTCCCAGAGATCTAAGTTCGTTTGGCACAGCTCGTTCAAACGAACTATGCCCATGACTATACGGTATGAGTTTATAGATATCTGCATAGGATTCAGCCTATAGTAGGACAGAACCCTACGCAGTAAAGGGTGGAGGGGGAACCTAACTCCACCCTCAATAACAGCCATGAGAGGGATGTGGATGGAGTCCTCATCCCGAATCTCAGGATGAGTCTCAGGCTTGTTAATCTCTACATAAACGTCGTCTGGAATTTGGTAATGCCTACGGAACTCTGCTATCCTCGCCGGAGAGGCGAAGTGTTTACGAAAGATCCCCATACTCAGAGAATGAGCGGGGAAGAAAAATGAACAAAAAAGACAAAAAGAAGAGTTCTACAAGGGACAACTTACAAAAGGTGGAAGAAGAACAGTAGAGCAAGGAAAGAAATGAAGAAGACTAAGTTAGGGATTTATAGGGTTCTGCGTGGGTAAATCCGAAGCGTCGCACGGTTTAAACCCCAACCGTCGGATCCATTACTCCTGGACCAATCAGTGAAGCGCGTCTGAGATGCTGAAGCACCACGTCAAAACACGCGCAGAAAAGGCGCGTCGTTCTTATAAAAGGCACGTCCGAGTTACTGAAGCACCAACGGTCACGTCGCATTTATGGCGGACAGAGCACGCCCCCAAAACGTGCCAGACACGGATGGAAATCCCCTATATCGATACAAAGCTCATCATGAATATGCTTTATAGCTTCGGCTACTCTGCCACGTCGGATCGAAGTAACCGAATCTAGGGGGCAAGGGGAGTCCAGCCGAACAGATTTGAGAAAAGTCTGAGAAGATTCAACACTTGAGAAAAGTTCGCAATCATGCCGAACAGATTTGAGAAAAGTCTGAGAAGATTCAACACTTGAGAAAAGTTTACAATCATGCCGAACAGATTTAAGAAAAGTCTGAGAAGATTCAACACTTGAGAAAAGTTCGCAATCATGCCGAACAGACTTGAGAAAAGTCTGAGAAGATTCAACACTTGAGAAAAGTTTACAATCATGCCGAACAGACTTGAGAAAGGTTTGAGAAAGGTTCAATACTTGAGAAAAGTTTGGACTCCAGAAAATGCTTGAGAAAAGTATGTGTTTAAGCCTAGCTACAGGTTAAACAGCCAACATGACTTGAGAAAGGTCAGAGCCGGTTCGACACTTGAGAAAAGTTAGAACACCCGAACACACTTGAGAAAAGTTAGAAAAGAGTCATCACTTGAGAAAAGTATGAAGTCTGAAATTGATTTAAATAATTTACTACTTGAGAAAAGTATGTGGAACAGATAGAGATAAAAGGAGTCACAACAGTTTCATTTAATTCATAAAGTCAGGTTACATATGAGTTGCAAAAACTCGAGTTACAGAAAAGAAAGAAATAAACAAAATCCTAAGGCGCAACATCGGCAGCCTGAACTATAACTACATCCTCATCGGCAGACTGAGGTTGAGCAGCAGGGACACCAGCAAGGGCAATCTGGCCCGCCTCTCCTTCACCAGCTGCAGCCTGGCCCTCTTCTTCGGTTTCGGGCACCATAACCTCCAGTTGGGTAACAGACGGAACCCTGGAGTACACAGAAGAATCAGCCGGAACCAGGGCGGCTTCCAGGGCAGCTTTCCAGCATTTCTTGACGAGATCGGCCTGGAGCTCGGGCAACTGGTTCGCCAAGAAGTCGGCTGCAGCATCCATCATGCCCCTGGAATAAGAAGTCTTCAGCTCGGTTGCATGCCGATTTTTAAGATCGGCTATCTGATCCTCCAGTTGGGAAGACCTCATCTTCTCTGTGTCAAGCTGGGACTGAACATCTTTAAGCTTGAGATCGGCGTCCTTAACCTTCTGCCGGGAAGAGGCCACTCTCTCTTGAAGTCTGAAGCACAAGGCATTGGCATTCTTCAGCTCCGACTCCATAGTGGCGTACCGAGTCTCCAAATCCTGGAAGCGGCTCAGACACAGCATAGATTTTTGCGCAGCCTGTAACAAGATCGGGAAGTCAGAAGGCAGATATGAAATCGCAAATAAAGGCAACCGAAGAACAACCAAGACAAAATACTTACGAAAACTTCGTGGGCCATCACAGAACGCATCAAAGTCGGGAGATCGGTGCCTACGTAAGGCTCGATATCTTTGGGCAACATCAACGCACCCGCCAGGGTTTGCGTGACGGCGAGGTCTTGCGCCGAGTCGGCGACAGTGACGGGATCAACCCCATTCACCAGCAAGGAAGGGCGCCATGGGGCAGCCTCCTCAACAGCTTTTGCCTTCTCGGCCGTCTTGCTCTTTTTCGGCAAGTTCGTTGCAGCTGGAACTTCCTGAGGAGGGTCCCTTGATTTCCGCTTCAGAATGAGCGGAACATCATCTGAAGCCTCGCCAGATGCTGAGGTCGGCGGCATCCTCTGCGAGCTCGGGCCTACCTGGGGGTTTTTCTTCTTCTGTTCCCGAATCATTTCACGCAAATTCGGAATATTGGGATCTCGTGCCATTGAGTCGGGAATTTGGTCGACTTCCTGGTCGTCTCTTGAGTCCCGGTTACAAGGCGAATCGAAAGAGCTGTGGGCGGAGTCAAACGAGATCGGAAAGTTCCCGACGTCAGCTACTGTCACCGGTTCCAATAGCCGAGCCTCGGAAGGCGGAATGTAGTTCTGAAGATCGGCACCAGCGACGTCGGCGTCCGGGATGGACTTTTTGCTGTATCCCCGGTAACTCCCAATGTATCCGAGAAGCACTTCGGGTGATCGGGCCCAGCTGCTGCCGAAGGATCCTGTGTATCGGGCGACCTTCCTTATCTCGTCAAGCTTTATCGCCTGTCTGTTTCGGAACTTATTGGCGTTGGTGGCTGCATGATAAGACGGGAAAAACAGTCAGTATCGAAAGATGTTCGGCATCAGATAGAAAAAGATATGGAATTGAAAGACAAGGTCGGGGTACTAACGGATGACTCCAAACCGGGTCGGGATATGGAACTTGGGTTTCTCAGGCTCATCTCGGCCGATCTCCCAGTTGCCAGCAACGATGAGGAAATCATCGTCGTTACCACGGCTGGAGTCCGTCAAATAAGTAACGATCCTCTCCTCATTTGGTCTGTTCTTCAAGTAGTAGGTGTTAGGGCCTTTCCTGACCATGTCATAGCAGAATTGGATCTCCCGAAGTCCTACGCTGGTTCGGTTCAGTCTATTTAATTCTACAATACTATGGACAATCCTATATGTATTGACGGAGATCTGCATTGGGTGGAGCCGGTATCCACAGAGCACTTCACGGAGAAGGCGATTGAGTGGAAATCGAACCCCGCCCTCAAGAACCGCCATCAATGGGACGTGAAGGACGTCAGGATCGTTCCCATCCCGGGCGGTATCCGGCTTATTAAGTTCGACGGCAACATCGTTGGGGATGTTGTACCGTCGCCGGAAATTTGCCATTCCTTCCGGTGTGTCAACTAGACTCCTAAAAATCCCCATTACAGACAGCAGAAAGGGACGAAAGGTCAAGAAAAAGAGGGAAAACCTAAGGTTCTGATAAAAAAGAACTTACGACAACAGGTGAGTTCTTTCTCTGATGTGAAGACGGCGGAAGTGTGCAGAAGAAAAGTGAAAAAATAAGAAGATTCGAGCATTTATAGGGAAGGGAGTCGAACAGATAAGACCCTAAACCTCCCCCAGTGAAAACGCTCCACGTATGGGACACTCGCAGGAGGCGCGTGACCTCAAAAGCCGCAAAGCCTGCTGCATGCCCCATCAGACTTTAATGCGACACCAGAGGCTTACGCATGACGGTTCAGAAACCGTCCGATCAAGAATAGCAGAGGACGCCACGAGTGCAGTACGTAGCCTCGACTACTTCGCCAAGTCGGTTCAAAGCAGCCGAAGCTAGGGGGCAATTGACGGGGGTAAAATGTAATTGAGAAATTACCTTTAACTCGCCAGGTTAATTTCAGAGTTCGGCCGAGACCGAATTACATTTCCAGAGGCACGCGCCGATCACGTGAGGTAGTGGCCGACACGAGAAGTGCCGATCACGCCCATATTTGGGTAACAGAATCAAGTACAGGGATGCCGACCTGAGAAAGGCGGACTCAAGTATTGCCGACCTGAGAAAGGCGGTCAGGATTACGGGCAGCCCGAGAAAGCGACTGATAACCGTATTTCCAAAAAGGAAACAGAATCATGGATGGGGTAGGATCCTGTGGGATCTTGTCGGATTCAGTTACAGATGTGACTCCCACGTCCCATCAGAGGACACTCCGCCAGAGTGGAGCCCTAAGAGAATTAGGGCATGACTGGAGGCCCAAAGAGGATTGGGGCCCAAGAAAGTCCAGATAGAGTTAGGGCACCAGGGAAATCTATAAATACACCCTCGGATGACGAATTTGAGGTACGCCAAAAATACCCCAGAGTTTTCATTCGCTGATAGAGAATATCAGCTTACAGTTAACTTTTTCCCTGTGAGATTGTGCCTGACTTAATCATCGGAGTGTTCTCCTGCCACAGCGGCAGAGGACTCTTTGACAGATTATTCTTTTGCAGATCACAGGTACACATACTGAGAGAAGCACCATTTCGGCTGGATAGTGAATCTCTAGCTTTCCGTCCCGATTTTCTAAATCAACCCACTTACAAAAGATATTTGAAAATTTCAAAAAATATACATCCATTAATCAATGATACAAAATAACAGAATATAATTACAGATCGAATCGAAATGAACTGAATTACATGAACTATAAAACTGAATGTAAATCAATACGATACCGAACTGAGTCATGTGTACTCACAGTTCTTTTAAGACTAATTCATCATCTCACCGTAGTGTTGGAGGATTACAACCGATGTCTGTCTCTCATGATAAAATAACTCAATCGAACGTAGGAATACCGAACTCCTTCTATCTGTCGAACTTTACTGCGTCTAGCTATTTCTCCCACAAAGAACTCGAGTATTAGATAAATATTATAGATAGATTTTCAGGTATCTTTTCCAATGCTTGAAACTATAAAATGAAACTTCAATTTATAGAGCATTTGATGGACTTTTGGAATACAATCCAAGACTTTTAAGATACATGCATGAATAAAGAAACTTTTGAGAGTCCAAAACCCTTTGAAATTTTCTAACACTTGGCAATCTATGGTCTTTGTCAATAAAGCTTTGCTAATGAGTTATCTATATCAATGATTGCAATGTTACAAATCACTTTGAAGATATTTTGATCTTCACATAAATGGTGGGGCGAAGTTAAAATTTCAATATTTTTGTTACTATTACTGAGTTACAGTCTAACCTATTCTAATAATATTATACAAAACATCAAACAACATGTTTATTTAATCTATCATTTTATATTAGGGCGTCCAAAATGAGAGTAACATATAACCTAAAGTTATTTGTTAAGGTTATCTAATAAGATAACATTATCATATATTGTCATTTGGTGTAATAGATAACATTATCTGTTCATTGTTGAAGTAACAACATTGTTAAAATAGACAAGTGTTCAATATATGTTCATTGTTTTAACATCTAATTTTATCTGATGGCTTTGAACACATAACCATATCTGCTAATGTTATATGTTGTAGCAGATAATAGTAAAACAAAACACCAAACAAGAGACATGTAGTTAAACAACAAAATAAGAACAATTCCGTCTATAAAAGAACCAAACCTATAAACACTTTTAAAATAATGGACCTAACCTATTAACACTTAAAAATAATAACTCCAACTCAAAAAATCAAATTAGTTTATACTTAAATGGGTCAAATCAGTCTAAATTTATAATTTCCTTTCTATATTTTCACACTACTTTTAGAAAGATTGCTACGTATACAATACGAAAGAGTCACAATTATTGCCACGTTTCTTTTATAGAACTATAAAATGATAGATAGACTATAATTCCAAATACTCCGAGACTTAGTTTTTCTTTTCAACAACAATTAAAAAAAAAACAAGATAATGCAAGAGGCGACCAGCGTAACAATCTCATGATCGTGACGATAAAGAATCATACCGAATATTCAAAGAAACCAGTCAATCATATGTTCTCAACATCCTTGTTAAGACACTGAAGAGAACAAAAATATTTGTACACAAACATTTGATTTACAAAAAGAGTGGACATAAATAGAATTTTATTGAGTCTGGCTTTTTGATAAGGTGAAATACAGAGGTGGTGTTATGACAAGAACAGCTCCAATGGGTGTGGACCTTAATGTATTCATAAAATTGGGCATGGCTATACAGAGATATGACCCAATATCTGTATTGGCTCAATCAATGTCCACCACAGTGTCAAGTCTGAGGTGGTTTTATTTTTGTCTAAGCTCAATCAGTGCCCATCGTGGACCTTGGCAACTGGCAATTTCGATATTAAAAGGGTAATTAGTGGTGAAGTTGGGAAATAGGGACAAAAGGTCCGTTTTTATTTGGGCACTGGGATTGCCGTCCACTACAACCTATGATAATAAAGGTTGCATCCGCACGCTGTAGTGGGTCCATCTCCGTGTTACCCAACGGGGTAGCCAATCGACATGTGGGCCCTTTTAATTCTCCTTCTCTAACTTACTTTTCCTTTATACGCGGGACCCTCTTTCGCTTTCCACGTCTCTCTCTCTTTTGGAAATTATTAGGTGCTCTTGATGCACTCACTCACTTTTTCATCACAATTTTAGGGCGCCTTAAGTATATAATGAGACCATATGAATTTGTGATAAAGAAAAGAATAATTATATCAAGTGGTCAATTGAAATTTTATATATATAAGCGTTTTTTATTTTTATTTAATGTATTTAAAATATATTTTTAAGGGTTTCCGTGAGAAATTGGCTCAAAAGAATATCTAAAAGAGTTTGATCCAAGTATTTTTTTTCATAAATGTTGACAGGAACAGTTTTATAAAAAACCGATTTGATCAAGCCCTATCCGATAATATTTTGAGTTAATTTCTCGCAGGTACAATTTTTCTAAAATGAGGATCTCCAATTTTTTGATCAAATATTGATGATCCAAACTGTTTAATATGTTTAAAATATGTTTTTAACTCAAAAATAAGTATCCGAAAAAACTTGATCGAATCTGTTTTTTACAAAATAGCTTCTATTAGTATTTATTAAAAACTGCTTAGATCAAGATCTTCCTGATATTATTTTGAGCCGATTTCTCGCGAGCATTCTGAAAAATATGTTTTAAACACATTGAATGGTTCGAATTATCAAAATTTGATCAGAAAATAATAGGTCCACATTTTAACAAAATGACGAATCCCTCGTTAGAAGGGTCTCTCCATATATATGAATTTTTATTTTAAGTATGCAAATATTTTATTATAAAATATTCATCTATACATATTAATCAATTGTTTATTAAATTAATTCTTAATGCATTTATTTTATGTTTTGACTGCCTTAACAGGGCAGAGAATTTCCGTTTCGAAAGCGCCTCGGCTTGCAGAAAAACAATTGAGAGGTTCATACTATTCGGCCATTGTGATTTTTCGGGACAAAGGCATTTGCTGGACGCCCTTTACGATTTATATTTCATGTTCACATGCAAAGAAAGTTCTTTGTTAAACTTTAAGTGAGCGTTCGGTGAATTAAATCTAGATAAGAAATTTTCTTGCGTAACAGGTTCCTAAATTATGCCAGGATTGAAAGTATGTTGAAAAAAATAAGATAATGGCTCCTTTTACTTAGATTTAAATTTATTTCATATGCGTTGTTGATTTTGAATTTGATTATCAAACATAAATTAGATGTTATAGAAAAAGTGTTGAGATTTAAAGTTGTCACAGTCAATTTTTTTTTTGTTCATTTACTTTATTTTTTTATGCTACTCCTTTTAGCACTCAATTATGGAAATTAAAAGTTTTTTTTTTTTTGGTTGGAATGTGTTACTTGCATTTTAATTTCATTATTTTTGTCTTTGTCGTTTGGCTATGGGTACATTCAGAAAATTTTCAATCCACATTGGAAGGCAGATTTAGTGGTTTGTTCAATATCTTCATTGGGGGTCAGGATATAGATGTTAAAAGATTACCCAATTAGAGATCGGGAGTAGAATAAAGTTTTTCAATCCATATTGTACCCATTATCATTCTTAATTAGAAATGAATAATTATTTATAATTAACTCAATACAGTTTACAGGTTAACTGGTACGAATTGATCAGTAAAAAATCAAACTTTCCTTGATGTTCATATATTAGAGGAAGTCTACATATATATACGGACTTTTGTGCACAAATTTAAACATAAATGTGTCTAATGTTGTCCAATATACATGGCTGGGTAGTGTTCAAATTTGTGTACGTGCACACTTTTTATGTATTAGTTAAATAGGATAAGGAATAATATGTTAAAGAGGTCGATGACTATTTTTGTTGATTAAATAAAGAGGAAACTAAATCTATAATACGAAAATGAGCTAATATATATAGTCCGCCGGCATGATTAGTTGTTTCATTAAATAAGAAAGGAACCAAAATAGTTCCGAGAATTAGTGTAAATAAAAAAAGCTTACTCGTTAACACCAGTTTAGAGAAGAATTCAGTATATATCCTCCAATCGAAGAGACTATTTTCACGAGTCGAACGCGTAATTAATAGGTGTAACTTTATTTAGTTACCTCTCTATGATAAACAAAAAAAACTCTGCCTTACTCACTCGGGTATAGAGATTTCCATTCGGGGTCATACCTTAGCGTTTTCTCTACCATCTCCATATATCTTAATTTATTCTATTGGGTTGAAAATTCAAAGGCTGTGAATAAATTGAACATTAGAGGGCCTTACGATAATCGGAAGGCCTTGTCCTTTTATCAACCCAAGAGTTTCCAACTATGCCTCCATTCATAGAAGTGATTCATTGTTAGAAGCTCAAATGACTCATCGGTTTGGGAAAATAAAATGAATAGTCCCTCAATTTGTATGAATATTCATTCCTTTCCATGTTCTGAATCCCCAGATTTGTGTAGACAGCAATAAGTTCCTCATATATTCTTCTTCTTTGTCGTCAGAGAGAGACAAACGCAGTAATTCGACAAACAGTCGATAAGTCGATATTTCTACGACTGTAAGTCATTTTATCTTATAAGATAGATGCCGATTCGACCCTCAAATACCCACGGTGAGACGACAAATCTGTTTTAAGGGAGTTGTAAACCCACATGACTCAATATCATATGCATGTTGCTTGTGTTCTGGCTTTACAGTTGGTGCATGTATTGTTTCAATTCATATTCTTCATATTCTATAATTTTAAATTTCTATAATTAATGAAAATGGATGTATATTTTTTTGAAATTCTGATATTTTTCCTACATATGCATTGTAGTCAATATTTTCACAAAATTGATTCCTAACTTGATTTTTGTACAGTTTAATAAATAAATGCTAAATTCATAAAACAAAATGATCGTTAATTTTAACTCAAATGCAACACAAAAAATGTATAGAATAATATTTATCAAAATTTTGGCTTAGTGTTCTTGGGATCAATTAAAATTATTCATTCAGAGTATATAATTATATTAGACATTAATATTAAGATTTTATTTAATTGGTCCGATTGAACATGAAATTATATTACAATATAGTATGTAGTGGTCTCGCGTATTTTTAGAATTTTGTAAGTGTTGGCTTATGTACATACACACACACATATATACATATATATATATATATATATATATATATATATATAGAGAGAGAGAGAGAGAGAGAGAGAGGGTATCCTGTTCGTTTTTCCAGGCTTTATTGAGTTGTATCATTCATGGCTTCATTCACATTCAAAGGGACATATCCACCTAGCTTCAATATGAACTGGCAAAAACAATCCCTCTCATTTTTTCCAAATTTGGACCCAACTCATTAATAAGTTTTATTTGTGGAGCCTCTTCAAATTACATCTGCCGTATGACTTTCATCCAGCCGTCTCGTGGTCCAGGTTCCACCACTCTATCCGAGCGTACACGTATTTATTTAATGGTTTTGGATAATGTTGCGTGACCGTTTCAATATTTTTGTTAAATTACCTATCTATGGTGAATTCAATGTTAAAAGTATAGAGTTTTCAGAGAAATTTATGAAGTAGAAAGGTGACTGGACACCACACGATATTATTCAAAATTACTCAATAATTATTGCTCACATGATTATCGATTAAACTCAAGCAGTCGTCTCAAAATAGAAGCATAAATAAATAATATGTCTCATTGCGTTGCTTGACTCAAAATGTCATTTGTCATACATTATGAAAATGTCCCTAGACTGTGAGTATCCTTGGGTTGAGAAAGAGAGAACGGCCGCACCAAGTAACCTACTTACTCCATCAAATTTGTCGATTCGATCCTGTTTATTGCCGACAAAAACTTTTTGGGGTCTAATATTCATTAGACTTTGTCGTCTCTCCAACAATCCTCGAATCCGTGACTTATACTGACTCGAATACTATGACTTATAGAAAAAATTCTTCTTTACCATTATAACCTTGGGACATGAAGTAGGAGTGGGGTCTAAAAACAGGGGGGGCAATAGGTCAATCAAAAGCAAACCAAATCTTGAATAATTACAGTAATTTGTTTGGAGTAGGTAAATGATGAAAAAGAGAGCTCGTTTTCCCCCAAAATTACCCACCCTTCATGTATTTGTCAAAGATTCGCGTGCAAGGCATGATGAGTGTGACATGACCAATTTTGCCTTCAGCTTTTAACCTTGTTCTTGACTGTGAAATTGTCAAGTTTCTTTTGACAGTGGAATCAATCGATGAGTCAGAGACAAGGGTATAATTATGTTCATGATTAGTACTTATCCGATCTATCCCAATCATTTTGGGTTACCATTACTTGGTCCAAATTATGTTTTTATTAAACACAAAAACAAAACAATATATATACTCACAAGCGTCGTCATATACGTATTGTCCACAGGAGTATACACACGATTACGAAAACTTCTTAGTAAAATTTATCGCCTGGCCTACTCCCTTATAGTATATAGTAAAATTTCAGTTGAATTAATAACAACATAAGCATGTTTTTTAGGATCCTATTGCAAGCACTGGCCGAAGATACTCTTGGTATGAATTTTTTAAGGATGAGTTTTTATTTTTGTCTTTTCAAACTAGAGTGAAGCTTCGTAGCATTATTCATCAACGGTACTCTAGGATTTGGAGGCGTGATGTGTATCAAAACGATATCATTTTCGCGCATAAAACATTGTCCTAACAGGAAAAAAGTTTGCGGATAAGTTCTTTCATGGGTCCTTTTCAAGCCCACTTGTTCGAATTTAGCTGAGATTTAAATAGAGAAATTTGCATTTGAAAGTCAATAAGATTTGGGTTATGATAGGAAGTTGTTTCTAAAAGGGTTTTCTGCTTCTTGATTTGTAGGGTATGGTTTCCTGCCATACTAGGCAATGTCAAATGGAGAGACTTTCATAGCCCCTATTGTTTCACCCTTGATGTCAATATTTTATGGCTCTACTGAGAAAAAACTGTGTGCTTATCATGACCAAGCTTTAAATGATTTAAGGCAAGATCATGTGTATCCTCTTTATTAAAGTTTCAAGATCAATTTTAAAAGGAGCAAAAAAGTTAGTGAAATTAAAAATACAGGTGGAGAAAAACCATAGTGTCTCCTCTGCTTTTGAGCTCAAAGCTCATCTTCAAATCATTAACTTGTTGATTTCTTCTCAAAAGAAATTTCATTTTTAAAGGAAAATGGAGCCCGGCCTAGAAATTGGTACAAAATCTAGAGACTGCAAATTCAATTTTAATTTTAATTTTTTTTTCAAGCAAGATACCTATGGTCCAACCTCTGTTACAACTTCATGACAATCCACTTCATAAAATCCGCCTGATCTTTTTAGGATGGATTAGCGTGAAAGTGCAACTTCTGATATGAGATATTTTTGTTGTATTTATTTATTTTTTGTTTTCTGGTTCAGCGAGTTCGAAATTGTATGCAAATATAATTAAGAACTGGAGAATTACATTAGGCCATATGGAGGCTTTAATGTTGGACTTCCATTGAATAAGTATCCAAATTTGATGTATTTCCATTGTTAGTAGTGAATTGCTTCGGAAAGCAAGAATTGCTTTAACTACTCCAAAGTTGTAGAAGCCGAAGCCAAGGGTTAGAAGGCCTGGATCCTTAAGTGGGCCTTGATTTGTGTTGGGCTTTCTTCAAAGTCCAGAACTAGTCAAGTGTGGGCTTTTATTTTCAGTCCATGGCCTATGTCCAAGTTGGTTTTGAACCCGTAAAGAGGCTTTCAAGTCCTCACATCTGGATCGGCTTGAAATTTGACCCTATACCGGGCTCATTTGAAAATTAAATTTATCTTTAGGATTTGTCTGACAACGTTTTTCAGTTTTTTATTATTATTATTATTATTATTATTATTATATAAGTCTGAAAACAATATTCTGTTTAATTCTAAGGAAAAAAAAAACATGTTTGATAGCAGATTTTTTAAACAATACAAAATAAAAACAACGTAAATTATGTTTGGTAACATCACTTTATTTTTTCCTTACATTATTACCAAAATAAAGACTTTTATAACAAACTATATGTCATTAAAAAAAAAAAAAACCATAGTTGAGAGAGAGACGAATGATGACTATGGTGAGTGATTGAGCTGTGAAAGAGAGACGAGTCATGATTATGGTGGATGGTTGAAAGAGAGAGAGAGAGAGAGTGGCAAGTCATGACTATGACGGAGGATGGGGGGTGTCACATAACACCTCCCTGCTCTTTAAGTCCGCCACTGGATCAACATTTATATAATTTTTAACACAATTATTCTCGATAAGCTCTACAAAATAAACAACAATTTTTAAAATAGTTACTATTCTTGATAAGCTCTACGAAAGAAATGACTCATATTAACGTATGCCGGGCATGAGCTCCAGGAAGGCCGAACCCATCCTTACGGAAACCACTTGGATTGAGTTTTCGTAGTGGTCAAGTTTAAGTACCACTTCTTTTGGGAGAACTTTATCATTTCTTATATTTGAAAGCTACTTTTGGACAACAGATGGACCAAAGTGAATGAAAGACTGTTTAAGATTGAGGCCTGCAATTTGGCCACTTTGCATAATTTTGAAGGATGGACATATGCTGCATCTTGAATCCATAGTGGGATACTAAATTCTGCCCCGGTGTATTGTGCACAACAAATCGTGTAGTGCGTTAAAAATACGTTATTTGGCGTCCAATAAATTGCATGAACATTTAGAGAGTGTTCGAAAAGTTTTCATGCAATTTTTTAGACATCAAAACGACATCGTTTGGACACAGTGCACAATACATAACAAGCTTTGCATGGAAGAAACGCAAATTTTTTGTGTTTTTTTAGTTTTTACTTTTAAACTCTACAGTTGTTGCTCTCAAAGTATAGGGTATATATCTTTTGAGAAGGGCCTAAAAGTAACCTCATTTTTTTACAGGCACCAAAGTTAAACTTTCCCATAAAAGGAAGATGCAAAGTAGCACAAAGGACCAAACTGTAAAGCAAAGCACGTGGAGATGTTTCCAGAAGGCTAACAACCGCAACCGAACGGCTACTGTGTCCCGGACGCTACCCCATCCCCATGGCTCATACCTTGTTCAATTTCCCCATTTTTTTTAGAGTAATACTATGTACACAAATGTTAAAGACACATTCGGATACAAATATATCTAGAACCGTGGGGCTCTCAATAATTCAAAAACTCGAATTGTATCCAACGATTCCTGACACATCTGTGTCCGGTCTGTGTCTCTAATATCTGTGTACACAGACTTTTTGTTTTTCTTAATACAAAAACCCATTAAAAAATTAAACAAAAAAATAGATAACATGTCCTGCCGCAAGTATATTTGTAAGGGGTTTGACATCTGTATGATTGATGTCAGATCCTAAAATTCTGTTGATGATTAGCAAGAATTTTGGATTAGGGAGTGACTGTAGGCATGATTTGTGGGATGCCTTAACCGTTTAAAACGTCTTCCCTTGTCAAGCAAATTTACAGCATCCCCCAAATCCTATTGATCAAAACTTCTCTCTGCACCCAAAACTATTCTTACTTTAATCTTCCTATACATAGATACTAGCAATAATCCGTGCTATCCACGGGACTTATAAAATAAAATAAAAAATATTTTATTATGTTAGTACATATATTTTTTTAGTTTTAATAATAATTTTCTATCGCAATAAACAGAAAAATAAATTCAACGTAATATTTAAATTTACAATCGATAAAAAATATAATATTGATTAATTGATTTTATGTAAGTTAAAAATGAATTATCAATAATCTACTTAAAAACCTAATTAAGAAGCATATAAAGTTTCAATTAAGATACTCATCCTAATAAAATTATAAATTCATAGTGTAATTAAGATTTTTATCCAATTTAATATTTCAACAAGTGAGTATGAATACTAATAAAATTTAGTAATTCACATATTCTCCAATTCAGATTATCGTGAAGACATTATAAGAATAAATCCTCATACATCATAATAAATTATATTCATCTAACCAAGTTCAAACATATTTAGTATAATTCATCACTTTGTTGCTCTTTTCAATAAGTGAAATTTTTATGTCTTTTACTTTAAATTTTGAAAACAAAAAGAAAGTCCAAATTCAAAGAAGGACTTTCTTTTAATCCTCTATTTTACTATTTTATCTCATTTGATTTTGTTTTTAATTGTCAACCTACTTAACTGATGAAATTAAAATCGCTTAGAAAATTAGCAAACTCATCAATTTTAAAAATGAGTGATTTTGCAACAGGTAAAAAAAATATAAACTTGCTTAAAATGAATTGATTAAAATATAAACTCAACTGACTCAATCTAACCTAGGCAAATCTCTACGGTAACGGTTCTCAACCTCATTAATAATAACAAACACTTTGTGGTTATATAAATCTAGGGTAAATTAAATTGGGGTCCTTTCTACCCCGCTGACTTAGTTTTCCATCCCATCCACTTTTCAGAATTATGTTATCATCCTATAATAGTGTAGATGGACAATTTTGCCATTACTTTTGAGAGATAGTTTACCATGTTACCCTTTGTGTCGTTAACATTTGATTTGTTGAGGTTAAATCTTTAGAACCATTTTAGGCTTAATTTTAGGGATTACGTTTATCTTTAGTATAGTAAATGGCAGTTTTCAGATTTGATTTGTTACGGATTTGATTTGTTATGGAAATATTAGTATATGTGGCCGAAATATTAGTAATTTAATTTGTTTTTCACGGATTTTGCACAGATACTATTTGTTACGGATTTGATTTGTTACGAAAATGGTAGTTTTAAGGGATTTGATTTGTCACGGATTTGATTTGTTTTTCACGGATTTTGCTCAGATACTATTTGTTACGGATTTGATTTGCACAGATACCATACCAATTGATCCATTTTCGTTCCAAATGTTATTCTCTTGCCTGAAGTTTTTAATCACCGGAAAAAAGTAGTTCTTTGGCCCGAAGTGTTCAATCGCCGGAACTTGAAGTTCTTTGCCCCGTAAAGTCCCATTATCGGAACTTGAAGTTCTCTGCCCGGAAGTATTCAATCACCGGATTGGACTGAAGATTTTGGTAAGTTCTGATGATTATTTTCGTTATCTCGATATTACGATGGTTGATGGTGAAACCCGAAATTTATTGCGATGATTAACGCATTGTGGGTCTAATTTTGTGATTCGCATGGGGCACCGAATCCAGAGGGTTTGACGTACTGGTGAAAATTTACCATCTGTAAATTTACCATAATGACTACGAATTTCACCATAATGCGCATATTGATGGGGGTGACAAAATTTACCATGCGTATTGTCTGAATTTACCATAAATCAAGCAAATATACCATGAACGATCATAACTCAAATTTTAATGAGAATTTACCATGTTCGTCAATTTTACTATGTTAAAATTTACCATTTTCTGTAATTTACCATGTTTTATAGGCAAATTTACCATGGATGACCATTCC
The DNA here is from genome assembly GCA_019985065.2 of Arctostaphylos glauca. Lineage (NCBI taxonomy): Eukaryota > Viridiplantae > Streptophyta > Magnoliopsida > Ericales > Ericaceae > Arctostaphylos > Arctostaphylos glauca. The sequence continues at coordinate 9,689,928 of JAHSPW020000014.1, forward strand.
TATTTTTTATGGCGAATTTAGAATGATCGTCAAATTTTGTAGGATAAAATTTACCATATTATGGTTATGTTTGTGGAACTATATTTTTTGTGTCACGTTGCCGCTTGACATTTAAATTAGGTAATACCGATTTTTCCCATTTTGTGCTACAGGATTGTTGCAATGGATGGTGGTTTGATACTTCAACCCCGCGATTTCTGGACGAGATTTCCTATTCCGGCGCCACGATTTTTCCGTCACCGTGATTTTAGGGGCGATTATGGTATAATCTGAATAAACCATGGTCAGAGCTTACTGAGGGCTGGTTTGGTATTTACAAAAAATGAGGACTGGAAATTAATGTTCAAAAGTGTATGGGATGAAAACTTAATAAGGACTAATAGAAAGGACCTTAAAATAAGTATCCCATAAATCTATTTTGACCATTATGCGCATAAATGTTTTTAAAAAATTATTATGAAAGTATTTATAAAAAAATATGGGATAGTTAAAAAAAAAATATGATACTTTCATTAAATGTTGTATGATTATATGTTTAGTTGTTTATAAAAAGTTATGGACTAAAATTTCTTTTCTTTCTATGTAATAATAAGTATATTAATTTATTTGTACTTTTATTTTAAAAATCAATCTCCGTGTAAATTTTTAAATATTCTACTTATTTAAATAGATAAGTAAATGTGTATTTATATTTATGTGTATGTGTAGATATGGATAAGTAGAGAAAGTTATGAAAATAGAAATATTACAAAATATGGTAAGTTTTTAAATTTGAACTCAAAAAAGATTTAGTTAGTTTAAAGTAACATGTATTACTTTAAAATTTTAATCACAAACCAATCTGTTTTTGCCACTTGTCGCTCTCAGGGCAACTCTCACGAAAAGTCACCCTGCAATAATATATAGTATAGATACACCTTAACTCTATTTAGCCCCACCATGTTATCGTCTCTCTTTCAAAATCCACACTAGAACCACATACTTTCAATGGTTCAGATACACCTTTCGCTACCACTATTTTAGCCACCATCAACAATCTTATCCTTTTTTTTTTTTTTTGCTAAACAACAATCTTATCCTTGTTCAAAAAAAATTTCGCTTATGCAAATTTACAATTTGATTTCACTTGCTTCGGATATGTGCAGTCAAGCACTACTAAAAAAATAGTTTTATGTACTTATTATTACTGCACTAGACCAAAATTATATCAATATATATAATGTAGTACGTACATTTGGACACAATTATAAACATATTTATATGAAGATTACAATAATTTGGAATAAACAATTGTCATTTCATTGGACCTCTGGAATCGAAATCCTATCTTTGCCCGTGAATGAATGTGCGTGAATGAATGTGTATATATATATATACACACACCCCAAGAAAAGAATAACCATTAAGCATATATAGGGAACATGGGTTCCAAGTTTCCAACCAGCTGTACCTACCCACAGCTAATTCCTTCATTGCTTCTTTCTAGCTTTTCTTTTGGGGGAAAGTGAAGCAACGAATTCCTTAATTGCTGCTTTGTTCCTATCCTTTTTCTACAGTATTGAGCCTTGTGAAAAACATCGGTCTATGTACTTCGTTCTTCTTTTTACATTTTTGCCTTCTCTTTGATCATGTTGTCATCAAACACATTTTCACAACAACAATCAAAATTCATTTAATTTAATGACTGAGGTTCATCAAAGATCAAAACCATGGAACCATAAGAGCTCAAGGGTTCAACAAAACTTCATAATTGAACTCATAGTCCATATTTCAGTCAATCAACCATATGAATCAAGGAGATCAGAGAGAGAGAGAGAGAGAGCAATCTCTTTTCATTAGAATTGTTTAGAATGAATTACAACAAAAGAATACACTCCTTTTATAACTGTGTTTCTTCTAATTGACCTAATTACAATTTGACATGTACTTAACTAACTCTTAACAGATTTATCCGTAATCTCACCTGCACCAGATGAACCTGTCTTTCTTGAAGGAGTTGTACCAGATGAACCTTGAGTAGGGGTAAACTTGGTGGAGTGAGTATAACGCAACTGATTTCTTAAATCACCCCCACCCAAAAAAAAAAAAAGAGTAATGCTACATACTTCTTTGACTTACATCCACTCACACCATACATATATGGCACATGAACTCCCACCCATTTAACCCTTAAAATAAAATCAAAATTAAAATTTCAAACATATAGGCAGGGTGTGAGCGGGTGTAAGCCAAATGATGTGTATGTAGACTTATTGAAAAAAAAAACTAATGTTGGTAAGAAACAAAGCATTAGTTTGGATGCTAAGTCAGCAAAGCGTTGAGCAGTGAGAGACTTAGGAAAAATATCTGCAATTTGAGCATGAGAATGAACAAATCAGATAACCAATTGACGATTCAGCACCTTTTCGTCACAGATAAAATGATAGTCTACCTTCACATGTTTGGTTCGAGCATGGTAAACGAGATTGGAGGCAAGAGAGATGGCAAAGAGATTGTCACACGATAAAACAAGAAGGGTAGATAGAGCAGGAAGTTGGAGATCGGAAAATAACTACGTTAACCACAAAACTTCAACAACTAAATTAGCTAAGGCCTTATGTCACGGCCTTAGAATTTTCCAAGTGAACCGTGCGGCCTTAGATGCTATGCCCGCTTGCTTTACACCTAAGTAAGCCAAAAACACAAGAGTTTGAAGAAGAAGGCTTTCTCTATTGAACTTCAATATTACAAGCTCTCAAGGTCGTTTGGGCAAATGAGGCCCTCATCTATTTATACAACTTGGGAGAAGTCTAGAACATCCTCTAGAATCTTCTCAACTAATTCATTCTAGAATTCTCTACAACTATCTTTACAAGGTCTAGAAGTATGTACAAGAATCTAAACTATTCTAAAGGATGGTTCTAAAATGTCTCTAGAATTTCCTCCAAGCTTCCATTCCTTTCTAGGGGACTCTAGAATTTTTCGGAGACTTCCAAAATTTCTAGCAATAGATGGGATGATGCATACCAAGTGTTTGATGAAATGCTCAAGTCGTTGACATTCTCCCCCACCTATTGCGGCGACGCCCTCGTCGCGCCTTCTTTGTGGAACCGCCGTATCTTGTCGTTGAATTGCCACAAATCCTCCTTTGGTTCCCAACTTGCCTTACATTCCGGTTGTCCCTTCCATTTTACCAAGTATTCATGATGCGGGGCATACAACCTCCTTCTAAAAATTCGATTGGCTATTACATATTTTGCCTCCTTGTCATGAGATGTGGTGACTCTCATGGGCGCTCTACTCGACTCTCCTCTACTTGGATCTTCGTTGTCCTTGTGGTAGGGTTTTAAGCAGCTAACGTGGAGCACCAGGTGAATCTTGAGGTTTGGTGGTAACTCGATCTTATAAGAAACTTTGCCCACTTTCTTGATCACCAAAAACGGTCTATCATAGCGGCGATAAGTCCCTTGTGAAGCGAGCGTGTAGACTTGTGTTGGAATGGGAGTAGTTTTACCATGACTAAGTCTCCCACTTTGTACTCCACGTGCCTCCTCTTCTCATCGGCCCATTTCTTCATCTTGTTAGTTGCTTTGCTCAAGTAGAAACGTGCCACGTCCAACTGCTCATGCCAAGACTTAACAACTTTGAATGCCATTGGACTCTTTCCCATGTAGCTCGTTACAAGAGTATGAGGTGTATGTGGTTGCTGCCCCATAGCAATCTCAAACGGACTTCGATTTGTCGCCTCGCTTCTTTGCAAGTTGTATGAGAATTGGGCTATGTCCAACAACTTAGCCCAATCACTTTGGTTGGCACTCACAAAGTGCCTCAAATATAGCTCCAATAAGCCATTGATCCTCTCCGTTTGGCTATCCGACTGTGGGTGAAAGCTTGTGAAAAAGTGTAATGCCGATCCCATAAGCTTGAAGAGCTCCATCCAAAATTTCCCGATAAATCGCGAGTCTCGATCACTTATGATAGATTTAGGCAAGCCCCAATACTTCACCACATACTTGAAGAATAGCTTGGCCGTCTCTTCCGCTAAACGCTCTTTGGAGGCAGGTATATAGGTAGCATATTTTGAAAACCGATCGACTACTACAATGATAGTCTTACACCCTTCAGATTTGGGTAAGGCCACAATGAAATCCATACTCTCCCACGATCAGTCCGGAATAGGAAGGGGCTCCAATAGGCCGGCTGGACATTGGTTATGTACCTTGTCTTCTTGGCATACGAGACAAGTCTTCACATACATCTCCACCTCATCCCGTATTTGAGGCCAATAGTAGGTGGCCTCCAAGATTGCCCGCGTACGTCTTTGTCCTGGATGACCGGCCCACTTGGTGTCATGACACTCGTTGATTAAATTCTTCCGTAGATTTTCCCACTTTGGAACACAAATACGTCATCCTTTCGTGTAGATAATGTCGTCTTCTATCCAAAATCGCTTTGTCTTGCCCTCCTTGGCTAGAGCAATCAAGCTTTTTGCCAATGGGTCATCGTCCAAGCCTTTCTTTATCAAGTTCACCAACACTCCATGGAACTTGACAATGGCGGCTAACTCGGCTTTTCGACTTAGCGCATCCGCCACTAGATTTGCTTTACCGGGTTTGTACTCCATAACATAATCGAACTCTGCCAAGAAGTCTTGCCAACGTACTTGCTTTGGGCCCAACTTCTTTTAAGTTTGAAAGTAACTCGTTGCCACATTGTCCGTCTTCACCACGAACTTGGCTCCAAATAAGTAATGCCTCCACGTCCTTAAGCAATGGGTAATAGCCGTCATCTCCTTCTCTTGGACCGTATATCGGCGCTCCATGTCATTGAGCTTCTGGCTTTCATAAGCGATAGGATGTTCTTCCTGCATAAGAACACCTCCAATAGCAAAGTCGGAAGCATCTGTTCGTACCTCATATGGTTTAGTGCAATCCGGTAAGGCTAGAATCGGCTCCTCCGTAATTGCCTTCTTTAATTCTTTGAAGGCATCTTGACATTGGATAGTCCATTCCCATGATCTGTTCTTCTTAAGCAAGTTGGTGAGAGGGGCTCCCTTCAATGAGTAGCCCCATAATAAACCGTCGATAATAATTGATAAGCCCAAGAAATGACCGAAGCTCCGTCACCTTAGTTGGGGCATCCCATTCTTTGATAGCCTTCACTTTTTCTTCCTCCATGCTAAGTTTTCCTCCTTTGATCTTGCGGCCAAGGAAGTGAACTTCATCTTTCGCAAAGGAACACTTCTCTCACTTGACATATAGATCATTCTCCTTTAGCACCTTGAACACAGTTCGTAGGTAGTCGATGTGCTCCTCAATAGTGTGGTTGTAGATGACAATGTCGTCTAAATAGACAACCACAAACCTGTCCAAGTATGGGTGAAATATCTTGTTCATCAAGGTGCAAAATGTGGCCAGGGCATTGGTGAGCCCAAAGGGCATCACAAGAAACTCGTAAGACCCATAGCGAGTCACACAAGTTATTTTCGGCTCATCCCCGTCCGTGATTCACACTTGATAGTAACCCGATCTCAAATCAAGTTTGCTAAAGTACTTAGCATGTCCCAATTGATCAAATAAATCGACAATCAAATGAATAGAATACTTGTTTCTGATGGTTACCTTGTTTAGAGCTCGGTAGTCAATACACAACCGAAGTGACCCATCTTGTTTCTTCTGGAATAAGACTGGTGCTCCGTATGGTACTTTAGAAGGTTGGATGAAACCAGCATCCAATAGCTCCTTGAGTTGTCTCCTTAAAAAATTACTTAGGATCCAAAGAGTTTCTCTTACTACGGACGCTTGGTTGTTGATCCAAAATTTAAACTGTATGTGTCTCACGACCCATTTCATCGATATTGAATGGAAATACCAAAAAAAAATTCTCAATTTTTGGGTAGTTTCAAATCACAAGGGTGAGACTCTTGAAAAAGTAATTGAGCAATGCTTGTTAGAGTGGGAGATTCATAAATTGATGATTGTTACTGTTGATAATACAAGTTCCAACAATCTCTTGGTTGATTACTTGAAGAAAAAAGATAAAGATAGAAAGACAATCATCCTAGACCATGATTATTTGCATATGAGGTGTTGTGCTCATATATTGAACTTAATTGTAGCTGAAGGATTGAAAGAGATTGATTTATCTATTGTAAGGGTGCGAAACATTGTGAGCTATGTGAGATCTTCTCCATCAAAAATTGCCAAGTTTTGGTCTTGTGTTCATAAAGAAGAGATTAAGTGTAGAATAAAATCATATTTAGATATGGCAACACATATATTATGTTGGAAAGTGCGTTGATTTATCAAAAAACTTTTGAACGATTAAGTGATGATACTCTTTTTAAACTAAGTCTAAAAGAGGATGAACTTGTTGAAGATTACGATGATGTTGATTTTATTCACGATGTGGATGGCAATGAAAATGATGTGCACTTTCTCAACGATGTTGAATTTGGGGATTGGGATAACAAGAGGGAGAAGGAGAATGAGAAGGAGAAGGAGAATGAGAAGGAGAAGGAGAAGGAGAAAGAGAAAGAGAAATCACGAGGGAAGGAAAAAAGGAGGAAGATTGCATTTGGACCTCCAATGGCTCATGATTGAAAAAAGATTAAATTGTATGTGCACTTTCTCAAAATGTGTTACACCACAATATTGAAATTTCTAGGTTCTTTGCATGTCACTTGTAATGAATTTTTGATGAAATGGTAACCATTAAGACTGCGACTAACAAGATGTGTGAAAAATCAGACATTATTTTATATCCTTTGACACGTGGTATGAGCGCTGAGTTTGAAAAGTATTGGGAAAAATTTTGAAAAGATAAAAAATTATCAGCGTCATCTTTTTTATCCTAGTCACTATCAATGGACTTGTATCATCGTACTGATAAAAAATATGAGATTTTCATGATTTTATAAAGTTGTGTTGCAAATAGTGCGCCCGAACCCTGGCCTGTGCAAAGACAACACGACCATTTGTCTATCGATTTATCGAATTTCTTCAGGTTTATTCTTGAAAGTTTCAATTGGCCTCCGAGATATTTCAATGACATTATATTGAGATTTTTTTTATAAAAATTGAAGTGGTGAAGTCGCTCTGTCTTAATTAGATGTCTGGGTTCATGCTCGAATCCCCCTCGAACCTCCTTCGAATATCCTGACTGCTTACTGAGACATGTTGAAACCCTGACATACACTATGGAGACGTTTTGGGCTAATTATGTGATGATGTCGAGACTTGTGTTTGCTGAACCGACTCTTTAGGGGCAAAATGGTTATTTTTATTCCGATTTCACCAAATCTACTGAGATTGCTTAAGTATCATCCAAATCATGTTCATAGAGGCCTGCTCAGTGATTGAAAGTGTCTGTGGTGAAGTTTTTCAATCTTCAAATCATTCCATGTGTCTTTGGCCCGTCTCGTCTAGGGACAAAATAGTCTCTACGCATAGGCTTTTCTGAATCTATTCTGATGGCATATTTCATGATAGTTTGAGCAATGGAAAAAAATTTGATATTAACAATCATGATATATATGTCATAATGCATCAAGTTCGAGTCTAGAGATGTCCATCGCTTACGTATATAAAGTACACTAATACGAATTCACAATTTGTAGGGATCATGTTGATAACTACAGAATGTTAGGGTCATTTTATAATTAACTAAACATGTTACCTCAAAATGCAATGTACAAAAATAGAGCATCGGTTGACCGCCTGGGGGGGTCTGATTGATCGCCTGGTTCTGACCCGTCGACCAACCGGTTGGACCAACAATATTTGGCCGGCATTTAATTAGTAAGTGTACAAAAAAATGAGAAAGAAAGCAGAAGACTTGACCAAACTGATGAATGAAGAAATTGGAAAGCAATTAGAAGGAAGATGCCTTCTTCTATCTCTGTCTCTCTCTCTCTCTCTCTAGCTCTTGCTCGGTCGCTCTAAGCCTCTAAGTGTGTGGACTGCCTAACATGCTGAAAAATCTTTAAACGCGTTGTCCATCCGAGCAAACAAACAGAAAATTTAGGGAGGGATGTGAGTTAGTTTTGAAGTGTGTCCAACGTCAAGGACTGAGTCAAAATATGAAGGACTGATGTCTTTAAATGATTGGTATCAAATATCTACGTCTAAATCACTACTTGAAATAAAAGTCTTCTCACATTATTTTATATTTTATATTCATATTTATTTTTTAACTTTTCAAGAAATATTATAGAATATGCGATGGTTTTTTTCGTGTTAAAAAATTAGGGTGATGGTTTGCAATTTGATGCATAAACTTTGGCGAACGTTTATGAACTTTTTTTAAACTTTAAACTTTTTATAATTTTTATGTAATTCTTTATGTGACGCAAAATAAAATCTATCATAGTTTCATTCAACGGTTATAATCGTTTATTTTGTCGGCATGAAACAGTACAATATATATATATGCAATATACAAAAATGGTACACACACATCACTTTTGCACTTTATTTTTGCACATCAGTCAAAACAACGTCGTCGTTTTGTGTTGAGAAAAAATTAAATTGGTTCTTGACCTAAATAGCTCCAAACAGATTTGATTTTTTCTCAACACAAAACGACGTCGTTTTGAGTGATCTGCAAAAGTAATGTGTGCGTAATACTATTAGAATATACAGATTAGGGGTCCATTTGGCGTAACTAGATTATGGGATTATTGGATTGTTGGATTATGTTTGGTGCCGGACGGAATAATCTAGCTCAAAGTGTTTGAATTAAATTATTTGTGGATATAGAAGTTATGTTGTGTTTGGAGCTAGATTAATCCAGATTATTTGGGTAAATAATTTAGGCCAAATGGGGCTAGATTATTTCCCGAATAATCCAGACAATCCAAATAATCTAGTTAAGGCAAATAGAGCCTAGGTCAACTGCATATTGTGTCAATTCGAATGAATAATATCTATTTGAAGAGCAATAAATAGCCAGATATTTAAATTTCATTGATCAAGTCTTTGTCCATAAACCTAGTTTTTTACATGCAATTATACATGTAAACTTGCGAAATAAATTATTTGAATTGTTAAATAAATTTATAGAGAATTTTAGTTTACATCGCAGAAGCTATCATATGAGATAGATTCAGGGGTATGCTAAGCACAGTGTAAAGCAGCGCGTGTTATGTATTAAAATAATATTATTTTAAAGCACAAAATATATTTTTGACAGATATTTATCAATAAAAAATTTTATTTTTACGTCAAAACGATCTCATTTTAATGTTACGCCTCCCCACCCAATATGAGGTGTGATAATATAATTAGAGGGGGAGAATAAAATGGGGGAGCAACGCATTACACACGGCAAAGAGTTTGAGCCGTTCAATTAAGCGCGTGGGGACTGGGCCAGAGAAGGCATACACCTGGCGAAAAGTTCAAAATAACGCTTTAAAAATAAGGATAAATTACACTGAATTCCCTTGAGGTTGATACATAATACAGTTCTTCCTTTCACGTTCTAGAAATTATATTCTCGTCTCTCCGAATTTCAATAACCAATTCTTTTTGTTAAACCTAATGTTTAGGCCTTGTTTGGTAACACTTCCTGTTTTCTGTTTTCTATTTTCTATTTTTTTTTCCTAATTTTTGTTTTTGTTTTTAAAAAAACAAAAATAAAAAACTTGTTTGTGTTAATCTGTTTTTAATTTGTTATATATATAAGTATATATAAGTCTTATAATAATATATATATTATATATAAGTATATATATGTATATAATATTATGTATATATAATATATATAAATATATGTTATAATATATCTAAGTATACATATATTTATATAAGTATATCTGTATGTATATATAAGTGTATAATATATATAAGTATAAGTATATTAGTTATACTATAAGTTATGTATAAGTATATATATGTATATAATATTATGTATATATAATATATATAAATATATGTTATAATATATCTAAGTAAGTATATTATATACTTATGTACTTATATACTATAAGTATGTACTTATATACTAGTATATACTATAAGTTATAATATACTTATACTTATATATATTATACACTTATATATACATACAGATATACTTATATAAATATATGTATCATGTATATTACTTATATCTAATATATTTATACGTGTGTGTGTAAATATACATATAAGCACATACATGTATATAAGTATATATCAAAGTATATATATATATTTATAAATATATATCAAAGTATATAAGTACATACTTATATTTAAGTATATAGATACATGTACGTATCTATGTATGCATAAGTATAATATATACATATAATAATGTATATATTATTATATATCTAAGATTATATATATATATATATATAAGTATATATTATCATATATCTAAGTGTATATATACATATATTATGTATATTATAAGTACGTATATATATGAATATACATGTATATATGTATAATATATAATACATAAGTATAAGTATACATACATATAAATGTATATACATGTATATACGTATAATTATATACACATATACACATATATACATGTATATATACATTATACATATATGTATATACAATTACATATAATTATACATTATACATATATGTATATACAATTACATATAATTATACATGTACATTATACAATTACATGTATAATTATATACATATATGTATAATGTGTATATATATATGTATATGTACGTGTATTATATACATATATATCACACGTACATATACATGTATATGTACGTGTATTATATACATATATATCACGTATATATACATATATATACATATGTATCATGTATGTATATGTACGTGTATTATATACATATATATATAATGTGTATACATATATATATATGTATCATGTACATGTATAATTATACATGTACTACATATTCAATTACATATATGTATAGACATATATGTATACATATACATATACACATAGTTCATTTTTGAAAATAATGAAAACTGTTTTTGAAATAAATGAAAGCTCACTTTTCATACTTTCACTTTTTTTGAAAATAATGAAAACTGTTTTCGATTTTTTGAAAGTAAAACATCAACACAAACATGTTTTTTCCCCAAAAAACAGAAAATTTAGAAAATAAAAACAGAAAACAGAAAACGGAATGGTTACCAAACATGGACTTAGCATTTACAATTCATAAAACGGCAATCTAATCCTCATTTATTTTAGTCCGCTAGCATATTCATCTCTGTCTGAAACCCTAACGAGTCAATTTTGACATTATACAATCAGTTAGGTAAATTTGAGATGTTACAATATTGCGTCTAGTAATGCTACAAAACTAATAATGGTCCAGATTGGGAAGAGGACTTGAGAACAAGAGAAAAATAAAGCGAGTTCAGGAAGAAGAGAGAAAAACAAAGTTAATTTAAAGAATAACTTAATTACTAAAACATGTAATTGTAAGTCTTATCGTTTAACATGTTGAACACTTATACGAGAGTCATCATAATTTTCAGAATGGTCAAAGTAACTTAGCTTGCTTTAAAATCAATATCACACACAAGTTATAATTTCATTTCATTTTTATTCAATAAGCTATAATACATTTTTTTATTATGTCCATCAATTTTTTAGCCGCAATTATTCCACACCACAATTGTGAATTTAAATATATTGAGTCCTTGCCAAAATATATTGATTAAAATGTCCTATATAATGTGTGCGAGCCTTCAACTAGTTGAGCTCAAAAATTGGAGATGGGGTACAACTTTTACGACATGTAAAAAAAATTATTTTACCGGCAATATCATGGATAAATTTGAATTCATGCAAGAGGTTCTTATGCTGATTTAGATGAAAAATGTCTATTTTCTATTGAATTGGTAGATTAAACTCCCTTTGATATCAAGTGGGACAGTTTCTACAAGTATTTGTATTCCAATTATTAATTGAACTCAATATATTTTTTTAATTTGATAATTGAGGAAGAAAACAAGTGCAATTAAATGCTTAGAGAGGAAGTAAATGAAATTTAAAATAATTTAAGGGATTAAAGTACAATTATTCCCTCCACAAATCAGTGGGGTTTCATGGATGTATAGAGCAATTATTCAATGTTCATTGGACACCACGTTATGATATTCTAAACCTTATTTCTATTAAACATTGATATGAGATTCATACATTTAGTGCAAAAATCACAATAATGTGTAGCGGAGAGAAGAAAGCCTTTGTATCGCGTGAGGGTGTCTAGCGACTCAAGAGTACTGAATAATTTTTCTGTGTATAGTGTAGACATACACATGTATATTGTATGCATATATTTATGTGTATGTATAAATATGTGAGTGGGGGTAGGAGACAAGAGAAAACGGCTCCCTTGTAGTGTTAACAAGTGCCACCCATTAACCAGAGAAGCACCAACACAGCTTTCTCCCAAATCCACAAGCTTTTCTTTTATTTCTTTAAATCTTTATTTAATTCATTGATTCTTTTCACAAATTCTTATTCTTTTGGAGTTTAATTTTGGGGGAAAACATCATTGGGCTCTCCTCCATCTCTGTTCTCTCCTGGTGCGTTTTGCGGAACAGGGATTTTGGTTTCTTTTCGTAACAGCAGCTATATATTTTTGTAGAGAGCTAGAAAGAGGAGAGAGAAATACGACGACCCATCAAGGGATCTCCGGTGTTTTCGATCGATTTCTGGTGGGTTTTTTGTGCAGCGAAGAGACGCCCATTTTAGGGGATCTCAGGTTTGATCTGGGTTTCAACGGTTGAGATAGTGTAAGACATATTTAGTGAGAGAGAAACAGATATGGGTTGTATATCGAGATTTTTTGAGAAAGTTAAAGCGTTGGCCGAAGGAGGATCTCGTTACTGTTCTAAGAAAACGGACGACATCTGCGGTGATGGCTGCGATGAGGTAGCGTTCCTCTCTCTCTCTCTCTCTCTCAAGCTTAATTGGTACAAATGTGGACTATTAATGAAGTTAGTTGATGTTAGTATTCCAGTTTTTCAAGCCAGACTAAACCTTATATCTGTTGAAATTGAAATCTTAAATCTTGTAGAGAATCCCTTTCTATCCTGACGGAACCTTAGTTTTTATATCACAATTGTCGTTGTTAACTATTCGATTCTGTACTTTATGATTTTGCTTTCGCCATTGTAATGGCATTGTCTGGATTTGTTTCTGCTGGTGCTTTAATTTAGCTTTGATTTGTTTATTTGGGTTCATTCATGCTTCCTTTGGTTACTGGGAAAATGCGAGGAAAACTAATGGAACATATCATTAGCAGAAGAATCCAGAATTGTAAAATTGCTCAAAACGTGTAATTTTGCACGGAAACATGGAATGGAAGATTCTTTTGGCATCTTGGCATTTCTCTGCATAGTACTCCATCTGAATTAGGAACATAATTTAATGATCCCCCGTTTTCCGCTGTTCATTAAAAAAAAAGATGGGAGTTACCTTAGATACAGATTACGGTATAAGTCAAGTTTTCTTCAGCTTATGATTCTAAGTACAACACACTTCTGACACACATTGAACACATTGAAAGTGAACTTAGGAACCGATGATAATAATTGCCTATGTTCTCATTGGAAGATTCACAAACATGACGCATAATATTTGCGTACTCCTCTATTTGACATATGATAGATGTCCAAACTTATATATTTTGTGCATCCCTCACGTATAATGTCTTTCGTTATTGGAGAATTTTCTTGTCGATGTGTCCATGTAGCGTTGTGTGATGTTTCACACAACCATGTATGTGCTCCACTGCTTCTTAGGTTGCCTATAACAAAATGGGGGATGAAACCCATTTGCATCTCAAAAATCTCCTTTTAAATAAGCAAGATGGGGATGATCTACCAATTCCTTTCCAAAGATTATGCGCCATGTTGTTTAGATAGGTAATCCCCTTGTCTTCTTCCAAGTGATTTCAGAGAAAATGCTCATTTCATAAAAGACCTCTGTATGCTATTGCCTTGGACGGTTTTTAAGTATGCCTTTTTTTCTTTGAGACAGTTGCTTTACACTTGTCCGCTTGCTTCTTACTGAAATCTGAAGTTTCATGCTTTTGATATTTGTGTCTGTTTGTAGCAACACTAAGCGAAATATCTTCTTCTCTGAATCTGCAGGAACCAGGCAAAATATTGAGCATGTCGAGAGTGCGATGCATTTTGCGAGGACTGGATCTGAAAACTTTAATTTTTCTTTTTGTTATGGTCCCAACATGCATCTGTGTTATATACTTTCATGGCCAGAAGATCACATACTTCTTACGGCCATTGTGGGACAAGCCACCCAAGCCCTTCATTGAAACGCCTCACTATTACCATGAGAATTTGCCAATGGAGAACCTCTGTAAACTTCATGGATGGGGAATTCGCGAATACCCAAGGCGAGTATTTGATGCTGTGTTGTTTAGTAATGAGGTGGAGCTTCTTACCATAAGATGGAAAGAATTGTACCCTTACATAACAGGGTTTGTTCTCCTTGAGTCAAATTCAACCTTCACTGGATTGCCAAAGCCTCTATCTTTTGAAAACAACCGAGATCACTTCAAATTTGTTGAACCGCGACTGACGTACGGGAAAATTCCAGGGAGATTCAGGAGAGGGGTCAACCCATTTATTGAGGAAGCGTATCAGCGACTAGCACTAGATCATCTTCTCAAACTAGCTGGAATTTCAGATGATGACTTGTTGATAATGTCTGATGTGGATGAGATACCTAGTAGACACACTATTAATCTTTTGAGGTGGTGTGACGAAATACCTTCAATCCTCCATCTTCGGCTGAAGAACTATCTTTACTCTTTTGAGTTCCTTGTTGATGATTACAGCTGGAGAGCTTCAGTCCATAGATACCAGTCTGGTAAAACGACGTATGCTCATTATCGTCAATCCGATGTCATATTGTCTGACGCTGGGTGGCATTGTAGCTTTTGTTTCCGCCATATCGACGAGTTCATCTTCAAAATGAAAGCATACAGCCATTTCGACAGAGTGAAGTTCTCTCATTATTTGAATCCTAAGAGAGTTCAAAAAGTGATTTGTAAAGGGTCCGATTTGTTTGATATGCTGCCTGAGGAGTATACTTTCAAGGAAATCATTGGGAAAATGGGACCCATTCCACACTCCTACTCAGCTGTTCATCTTCCATCATATCTATTGGAAAATGCTGATAAGTATAAGTATCTCTTACCTGGGCATTGCTTAAGGGAAAGTGGCTGATTTACTTTGAGTTTCAAGCTATGTCTTGACTCTTTGTAAAGGCTGAAGTTGCGGCTGGAAGTGACTCCTGATCAGGACAATGTTGCCAAAACGGTTGATGACTGCAGTACGTCACTATTTGCTTTGTCTCCGGCAATGTTTTTATGTCAATTCTTTACAACACGCTTGGAAGAATTAGACTGAGTTCTTGGATTCCTAGGGTGACTTCTCCTAAGAGGTACTTTCAAGGCGGAACAATATCCATTTGTTGAAGAGCGAGCATTGCGTGTGGCGGAAACAGCTTAAGTTGCCGTGGAGGTACCTCTGCATTATTTGCATTTCCTATAGCATGAACAAGAAGATATGGGGTCGTTCCTTGGATTACTTCATGTAGGAAGTTTTGAGTTGTAACTAATTTATCTTCATATTTCAGCTTGTTGACCATAATCCAATCTTTTTGAACTCTGTTGACCATAATTTAGTTAGTTTGAAAGTTTAAGAAGGTGATTGTTTTCAATACTTTGATCTTCAGCCTATAACACAGGTCAGTTGCTGCACCTTCTCACGAGTTGCTGGTGAAATCAAATTATTAAACTTTTTTTTTTTTGTCCCTAAAAGCTATCAATGTAACAGCAGAAAATATACTCCTATACAAATCAAATCTAACAGCACAAGGGGCCATTTCCTAGTTGGTGCGTACACGGGCTTAATTTGTGACTGACTCACTGTAATGAGAGGTGCTTGTAACTCAGTGTCCTAGCCTCAAGGTTGTTTATGAGCTTATCAAAGGATATCTTGCCTTTGCAGTTGGTGCTCATCTGAGCAAAGTCAGCAAAGTCCAAATTATCTCTATTGATCATTTCATACCCATAGCAAAGTTCCAATTTTAATTTATCGGCTACTTCGCTTTCCTTGCCTATTGATTGTGCAAAGTTGTTACAGAGTCAAATCAGCTTTGATGCCTTCCTAGAATCCCTCGGCTGTTGATGGAGTTATAAACAACTGGAGATCTAGGCTTAAGATTCATTGTTCATCAAAATGTTGAGTTTCAAGAGATTGAAACTAGCTATTAACAACTTAATGAAGACAGGCTTTAGGAACTTGATTAAGCCAATATCAGTTCAAGATTTTTGCTTGATGATATGTGGCATGCTATTTCTGTTTGAGGAAAACTACAAAGGCTCGTATCTTTTGGTAGTGGAACTGGGAATCTGATGCTTATTTGTCGTGTACCTGATGTGTTATTACACCTTATCAGTGGCATGTATTCGGGGATCTAGAAAGGATTTGAGTGATGCTTTTGCTTTCGTATACGATGGTTGTCTTCATTGGAGGGATGCAATTTTTATTGGAAAATTTAGATATCTCAAAATTTATTGGAAATATCAGAAGTTAGAAACATTTCCTTCCTTTGAACACTCTAGAAAATGATGATCGGTTTTATTTAGGACAAACCAGAGCGATGTAAAGTTGAATCTTGGTGGATAGTGATAGCAATATTAGTCTTCCACTTGTATACCCCTCACTATTTCAGTCGTCTGCAACTGTTTTTACTTGCTGCTCTGAAGAAATTTTACTTCAAGGCTGCCAACATGGCTCATCCACCAAGCTGGCTTCACCAAAGACAAGTGTCTTTTTTGGGGCCGTAGAAAATGCTCAAGTTGGGGATAGTGCAAGTGGGTATTAGATTCACCCTCATCTGCTTAGAGTGGAAGCACAAAAAACCTTATAAATAGCAAATAGAAATCCATGCAAATGCACCCATCAGACATTGAGAAAACAAAAAGAAATGATTACCCAGACTGATTCCTATCCTTATGGCTACCAACAGCAAACCTATGCCGTAAGCCAGCAGGGTGGGTATCCCCCTTGTGGCTACAATACCAGTGTCCCGGGCATGCAGATGGCCTCTACCATCACCACTCGACCACCCTCGGACCATTATGTGATGGGTGGAGGCGGCTATGCTGACCACTACAACCACGGCTATAATACTAGTCAAGGTGGCTATGCTCACTCACAGGAGGGGTGGGGCGGCAACAATAAGCCCCACAATTACGGGAGTGGTAGACCTGACCACTTCAGCCAAGGCTATAATAGCCAAGGTGGTGCAACCAATGGTGGATATGGGACTTACCCCGAGGGACACCGTCCAGGGATGCAGGCAGTGGGATATGCATATGGCACTACTTATGAGGGCCAACGTCCCGGTAAAGGCTACCCGACGGTGCAGTATTGGGGGTTTAAGGAGGGATAGGACTGAGCCATAGTGCAAAACTATGGCTAATGTACTGTCTTGGAAATGGTTGATCAATTAATGTACTGCCTTGGCAATGGTTGATCAAGTAGCTCTCTAAATAATGTTCAAGGTGCTTGCTTAGTAAACTATGTATTTGCTGATGAATAACATGGTAAATAAGACGCCTGTTTTCGTCTACCTGTTCTTTTTCACTTCAGCTGCCACTGAAACTAATCAAACTATAGTGCAGGAAACGTACCAAAATAATCACAGAAGAAGAAAAAGGGAAAAAAGACAAGGAAGAAAAATATGTGTACCAAATACATGGACTTAAAGTGCCAAGGTAGTGCAAAATATTCACCCGTCCAAGTAGCTTCATTTCTTCTGATATCATTTGAACAATAACAATTGAAACATCAAAATCTGCAGTTATTTTAGTCATGTTATTCATTAGTTGCTTCAAGTTCATGTACGATGATTGATGCAAATGCGTTCTCCAAACTATTAGTGGTCATTTCATCAGACCTCCAAAGGCACAAATTTTGTCCAACAAAAATGTGTCATGTTCACTAATGACTTCTCCTTGAGCTTTTAGCCTTCGATAGATATTCAGGCTCATTTTACCATCAACAGTTTTGCAATCCAGTCACTACTAGACATTTGTGATTTCTTAAGAGTACATATATCATACAGATTATTGGTCAGTGAGATTGTTTTTGAGCTTGTTGCAATGATTTTCCCTTGGCAGATGAAACTTATGACCCAAGTCCTTTTCTGGTTATGGAAGTGTAGTTAGCCAGTCTGCAGTACTGCTATGCTTATCTGAAGTGTAATTAACTGAAAGAAGATGTTCTGTTCCTGATTTTGGTCATTGCTTATCGGTTTGGTTTCGTTGAGGAAACGAAAAACATCTCATGCTCATTTGAGCCGGCGCTTGTCTGAAATATTCCAGAGATTAGGTAAAAATATGGGGAAAATTCTCCACTTGGAGAAAAATTAAGTTGGAAATTTCTAGTGGGCTGGTGCTAGTTAGCAACGCTTTGGCTGCAGCAATCTATATGCCTTTGGCTGGCTGGCTGCCCTGTCAGCAGCTCATTTTAAGTCTAAAATGCCAATAGTCTAATCAGAATGAGAACATTATGTCCATCCAATTATGCCAATAGTCTAATCAGAATGAGAACATTATGTCCATCCAATTATGCCAATAGTCTAATCAGAATGAGAACATTATGTCCATCCAATTATGTTGGGTATGAGAATCAAGGACTAGTATTGCTATCAGCTTTAAGCATGTTTGGTTCTTACCAGGACAGATCATCCAAAAGATGCCATTCCATCATAGGAAAGAAGCATCTAATAAAAAAAACTAAAGAAAAATTCCGTGGGGATAATTATATTAAACACTGCATATAATGAAAGAAACACCAACATTTAGGAGTGAGAGCTGCTGCAGGTGGTGGTGGTTTGGCTTCTGTGTTTGTTGCCATTGAGCGGCAAATTTCCAGCTTTCTGGATTCTTGATAGCAATTCCATCCCCATTATCACAGTAGTAGTTTTTTTAGGGTCACAGTTCAGATTCAAGGAGTAATTTTTGTTTCTTGAGTTTTGAGCGGCTTTTCGCACGTGTGAGACCCTTGTGGGTGAGCTGAAGTCATCCAAAGGGGTCATTGGCAGTGACACAAAGCAGATGCCTTGAAGCACAAAGCTAGAGGAGAAAGATCCTCCGGAAAAGTATGGTGGACAACGACAGCTTAGAAAAGCATAAGAGGTTCTATGATTTGTATCAGTTGGAGAATTATCAGTCGGTCCAACACGAGTCAGGAGGGGGGAAATTCAGAAAAATTTTGGAGTTAATAATGTTAGAATATTAGTTTAGTAATTAGTTTAGTCATTAGTTTAGTCCCACATTGGTTATGTGAGGAATCATGTGTAGTCTATGCCTTTATATTAATAAAGCTTGTGTTAGGGTGTTTAATCATCCTATACACTTTTCTCTCTTTCATTTATAACCTCCTATCATGGTATCAGAGCATGATCTAATCCCGCCCTAGATTAAACCCTAACCCTAGAAATAATATCCGATATTATTTCACCCTAGATAAAACCCTAACCCTAGATAAAACCCTAACCCTAAAAAAACCTACAGCCACCACCTACTGCCAAACTTTCTGACGCCTCCAGCCACCTTGCTTTAGCCACCTCTGTCACCTTTTGCTCCAGCCGCCTTGCTTCAGCCACCTCCTGTTGCCGCCTACAGCCGCCCTGCTTCAGCCATCTCTGCTGCCGCTGGTTTCCCACCGTTGTTGCCCTCTTGGTTGATCTATGTGATCTACTTGCCTCGCTATGTTTGCTTCCGTGATTGGTGGTCGATCCGATCCTCGCACCATGCGATTGATTATCGCAATTTGTATGTCTTCTTGTTGATTTGATCGGATCTACCTATTTTATGTGGTTATCCCTCGTAATTTGGTTGCTTGATTGAGGCCGTTATTGGTTCTTTTGATTGCTCTATTGCTTTGCGGCTTATTCATTGTCTTTTGGCACCATAACTGAACGGGCATCTGAGTCTGAGTCTGGTTATACTCGTGGTGGCTTATCGTCAGGGGGAGTTAGCCGTGATAATTTTCCTCGTGATTCAGACCGAGGTGGATTCAGTCGTGGTTTAGGCCGAAGTTCGGGTCGTGACTCCGGCCGTGGAGGACGATCACCTGGCGGAGGGGGCCGAGGCCGTAGATGGGGGCCTCGTCATTGCACTTGGTGCAATGCTGATAATCATACCATTGACTATTGTTGGGATCTTCATGGTCGCCCTTCTGCTCACCAGGTCACAGTTTCTGAGGATGATGGTCTGCAGTATTCTTCTAGTACCGCCCCTCGTGTAGTTACTATTCCAGAGGATGAGTATCAGCAATTTAAGCAATATCAGTCTGCTCAGTCTACTCAAAACTCCGCCTCCACAGCTACGCTTGCTCAGAAAGGTCCACCTTCTGCCTATATTGCTTCCCAATCTCCATGGGTCATTGACTCTAGGGCTTCTGATCATATGACCGGTGCTTCTGCTACCTTGTCTGATTGTCGTCCCTCTGGGACATCTTCTCGTGTCACCTTAGCTGATGGTTCTACTACTCCTATTGCTGGTTTGGGTTCGATTACTTTAAATTCTTCTCTTTGTTTAGACTCTATTTTACATGTTCCTCGCTTTCCTTTTAACCTTATGTCTGTGAGTCAAATTACCAAATCTTTAAACTGTTCAGTCACCTTTTTTCCTGATTCTTGTATCTTTCAGGATCTCCGGACGGGGACGAAGATTGGTGGCGGTGTTGAACGCGGTGGCCTATACTACTTTTTGGATTGCGAACCGTCTCCCTCTGTTGCATTTCAATCCACCATTTCAACCCCATCAATACCATTGTCGCCTTGGCCATCTGTCGCTCTCCACCCTTAAAAAGCTGGTCCCTTCATGTCGCCGTGTTGAGTCGCTTCCTTGTGAAGCTTGTGAGTTTAGTAAGCATCGTCGTGTTTCCTTCTCTCCACGAGAAGAGCGTCGTGTGTCGAGTCCTTTTCATTTAGTTCATTCAGATATTTTGGGTCCTATGCGGGTCCCCTCACGTTCTCACTTTCAGTATTTTGTTATATTTGTTGATGATTATTCCCGTGCTACTTATATTTATCTTATGCAAAACCGGTCTGAATTATCCTCCATTTTTACATCCTTTTATGAGGAAATCAAAACGCAATTTGGTGTGCCTATTCGCTTGTTTCGGTCTGATAATGCTCGTGAATATTTTCATCAATCTTTATCACAGTTTTTGGATGCACATGGGATTTTACATCAGTCCTCTTGCGCTCGGACTCCACAGCAAAATGGAGTTTCCGAACGCAAATTGGGCCACATATTAAATGTCACTCGTGCTCTTTTATTTCACATGCAGGTTTCCAAATCTTATTGGAGTGACGCTGTCCTTACTGCTAGTTTTCTTATTAATCGAATGCCGTCTCCTGTCTTAGATAGCCAAATCCCATATAATTTACTCTATCCTGGTCGCCCACTTTACCCCCTTCCTCCTCGGATTTTCGGGTGCACCTGTTATGTTCATGTCCTGGATCCTGGTCAGGATAAACTTGATGCCCGCTTGACCAAGTGTGTGTTTTTGGGCTATTCCCGCACTCAAAAAGGCTACAAATGTTATTCACCCACCCTTCGCCGTCAGTTTGTGTGTGCCGATGTCACTTTCCATGAGTCTGTCTCTTATTTTGCAGGTCCTTCCTCTTCTGAAGCTATGCCTGTTCCCCTGCCCCGTTTGGACCCCTTTTCCGCCACCACCTTTACAGGTCTATGTTCGCCGTCCCAAAAGTTCTCCGGCTCCGCTTCCACTGGTTCCTGACTCGCCTCCTCCGTCCTGAGATCCGCCTTCGCCGCCGTCTCCTACTCCGGCCCCTCCGTCTCCCGCTTCCTTGCCCATTGCTCTCCGCAAAGGTATTCGTTCTTGTACTACTTCTCACCCCCTTGCTCAGTTTGTTTCTTCTGATCATCTTTCACCCTCTCTGCGTGCCTTTTCTAGTTCTATTTCCTCTATTTCTGTTCCTAAAACTGTTCAGGAGGCCCTGTCTATTTCTGAGTGGCGGATAGCTATAGAGGAGGAGATGACTGCTCTTCATACCAACCATACTTGGACGTTGGTCTCTCTTCCGCCCAGAAAGTCTACTGTTGGGTGTCGCTGGGTGTTCACTGTTAAGTTTCATCCTAATGGCACGGTTGAGCGCTATAAAGCTCGTCTTGTGGCCAAGGGCTATACTCAGACCTATGGTGTTGACTATGCAGAAACTTTCTCTCCAGTTGCCAAGCTCGGCTCGGTTCGTCTTCTTATCTCTCTTGCCGCCAATCTTGGCTGGCCCCTTTTCCAGTTGGATGTCAAAAATGTCTTCTTACACGGCGACCTTGCCGAGGAAGTTTATATGGAGCAACCACCTGGATTTGTTGCTCAGGGGGAGTCCTCTCACGTATGTCGCCTTTGGAAAGCTCTCTATGGGCTAAAACAGTCTCCGAGGGCTTGGTTTGGCAAGTTAGTGATGCGGTCCTTTGGTTTGGTATGAAACGCTGTCATTCTGATCATTCTGTCTTTTCTCTCACATCTGACCAAGGGAGAATATTGTTGGTTGTCTATGTAGATGACATTATTATTACAGGTGATAATAAGAAAGGTATTGATGATCTGAAATTGTTCCTACAGCGTCAGTTCCATACCAAAGACTTGGGAAAACTGAGATATTTCTTGGGTATTGAGGTGGCACGGTCTAAGAAAGGTATTAACTTATCACAGAGAAAGTATGTGCTGGATATCCTCGAAGAGACTGGCTTATTAGGGTCAAAGCCTGTCGAGACTCCTATGGATCCTAATGTCAAATTGTGCGTTAATCAAGGGGAGTTACTTTCTAGTCCCGATCAGTACCGTCGCTTGGTTGGAAAGCTAAATTATCTTACTGTTACTCGTCCGGATATTTCTTTTGCAGTTAGTTTGGTTAGTCAATTTATGTCTGCTCCTCGTCTTCCACACTGGGAGGCTGTTCTAAGAATTGTGTGGTATCTGAAGGCCCATCCGGGACGTGGTTTGTTTTATCGTACTAGTGGGCACTTGCGAGTTGAAGCCTTCACTGACTCTGATTGGGCAGGTAGCCCAACTGACAGGAGATCTACTACAGGATATTGTATCTTTCTCGGTGGAAATCTCATTAATTGGAAAAGTAAGAAGCAGACAGTTGTTGTGCAATCTAGTGCCGAGGCAGAATATAGAGCAATGGCGCACACGACTTGTGAGATTGTGTGGATTCGTTCATTTCTTGAGGAAATAGGATTTCCAGTGCAGGTGCCTGTAAATCTGTATTGTGATAATCGGGCTGCTATTCACATAGCATCCAATCCAGTTTTCCATGAGAGAACTAAACATATCGAAGTCGATTGTCATCTTGTTCGAGAGAAATTGACTGGTGGTGTTATTGCTACTCCCTTTGTATCTACCAATGCCCAGTTAGCCGATATGTTTACTAAGCCGTTGTTCAAACCACGGTTGGAGTTACTTTGTGACAAGTTGGGACTTATTGATATCTACTCTCCAGCTTGAGGGGGAGTGTTAGAATATTAATTTAGTAATTAGTTTAGTCATTAGTTTAGTCCCACATTGGTTATGTGAGGAATCATGTGTAGTCTATGCCTTTATATTAATAAAACTTGTGTTAGGGTGTTTAATCATCCTATACACTTTTCTCTCTTTCATTTATAACCTCCTATCAAGTAAGTTTGGTTGATTTTAGGGTGCCATAGAGAAACCATTTTTGCATACTCAAATAAGGGAATAAAGCTAAGGAACTTCTTGAAAAAGGTTTACCGTCAAACATGCACGACTAGTTCCCAAAGGGGTTTCGAATCCATTTTCAGATGAAATAAACCTTAAATCCAATGTTCCTTACTTGGCTAAAAGCAAAGAGAAACTGAAGTGATTAGCCAATCTGTTTATATGGAACCTGCGGCTGGATACTTGCAACAAGGCTGTGGTGGTTACCCATCATGTATGTTTGGAAAGACACGAACAAACACCAAGGATGGTACGGTATTAGTGATCACCACCACGACCAGGGATATGATGGCAACCATGCATCCTTGCTTCTGTCACATGGTGGATATGGGCCATACGATGATCAGAGACACATCCCCTGGGGCTCTTATAATACGGTGCACGCGGTGGGATATGCTTACCCAAACAACCAGAGTTATAATATCATACGCCCGATCAGGGTTACCAGAAAGTGGAGTACTGGGGTTGAATGAAGGGAAACATGACATTGATGACCTTACATGAGTGTATATGTAAGGAATGGCTTGGCAATAGCTCAAGCACCTCTTTGAATAATGTCATGAATACTTTTGTACCAGCTAAACTCACTCTATCTTTGCTGCATAATAACATAAGCAAATATAGAAACATATCAACAGAAGAAAGATGTAATAAAAGGATTCACAAAAATCCTCTTTCTACTTCTTTCTTCTACCCCTTGAGTTCATTCTGGCATGCCTTTGGTGCTTCTATCCTCCTTGTTGCAGTCTGCTCTTGGAAAGTTGTGAAGTTTTTGAAACTCGTTACTTGAGGATTTTTCAATAAAAATGCATTCAGAAGGACATTTTCATATTCATGGAAACCGTTCCTCACAAATATAGAAACGATTATAAAACGGTGAGTGATTTTGTTTTTGAAAGCAACTTCTAACATGTGTTCTGCCAAAACAATAATTCTAGAAACTGCAACTATACTACGTCTCCTGCCCTTGGTAATGGATCTGAGAATGGAGCGCTTATCCATTCAATGCCTGATGGTTACATCAGTTGACTGATGCAGCTGAATATGTTTGGCTGCGTGAACCTGTGGTTTATTGATCAGCTTTGTCAGTCAGCATATTTGGATTTTTTCCAGAGATATAAGCCTTTATTTTACTTCTAAGAAAAAAGGGTAGAGAAGGGGGTGACAGGTGTAGCTACCTCGCCTGGCATGACTATTAGGATTACTAACTCACGATGAATCACGGAAGAGATCAGTCAACCCGTAGTTTCTATCGCTTGACCAAGATTCGAGCAAAACAAAGTCTCTCTCAATTTACAGTTTTCACGTGTAACGTGCCTAGGAGAAGTAGTAGTTACGAATATCTTATTCCCCCACTTTCCATGCAGATATCAATTCCTATCACTCGAACCCATTAACTGGTAGGGATTTTTCCTCATGTGGGTTTTCTCCCACATTGCTTAGACATAGTAACGCGCACTAAAATGATTTTCTGTGTCTTGTTTTTTCGACCGCCAATTTCCAGTTGCAAAGGACAGATTCTCCAACAACGACGACTAGTCATCGTGCCTTGTCACAATCTTTATATGCTTTAAATCCCAAAACCAGAGAGAAATTCCGGGTTGAAAACTACTACAACAAAGACACCTTGGAAAAGCATCAGTTTTTATGGTAGTGTCTTCTTTACCAAAGGAATAACATGCATTGAAATCATATTTCCCACTTGTTGCTGTGCTGTATTGCATGCTTTCCCTCCAATGAGTATCAACTTTATAAAGAGAAGAGAATACCAGTTATATTTTGGAAAAGCTATCTTAAAACAGTTCGTATACAGTTGCTAAACCTTAGTTTCTACCACTTGTCTTATCAGCTCTAATGAGATAGGCAAGAATATGCTACTCTGGTTTTGAAATATCTGTCCCAAGGATAAAAAGTAAGAGCTTTAAAGATTCACCATTCCACAATCGTATCCGGTATCCCTATCTCCTGCTGTCCTTTCGAGTCTTTGGCAACAAATTTAGACCGAACAAATAACTTTAATGGGTAAGAAAGAGTGGGAATGAGATTCTGCCTAATCTTAGTACCAAAACATTAGTCTATAAATGATTTGGAAAACTACAGTGTGCCACACATTGACAATCAAACCTCTCGGTTTTACTGTCTACGAAAAGCAAAGGTCGGTCGAGACAAAATGAATTGCGGAAGCTCAGAGCATCATGCCAAGCATCAACACCGTGTGGTTACTTCAGAAGAATACGAGGTGCCAAGTTCTTTAACATTCTCTAATTCCTCTCTAGCTAATACGTACAAATACTTTTGTAATGAACAAATCTAAATTCTTGATCAGTTCTTTTGGCCATCTATGTCATGATATATTTGGCTACCAACTTGTTAGCACATTACCTGACAGCATTCATATCATATATACGATAATATACCTGCATACACATATGCCATTGTTACTCTTTCGATTTGTTGACATAATGCTTAAGAGATCTGTGAAACAAAACTCCTGGCTGTGTCCCTGCAGATGAGTGCATCAACATTTGCGCAAATGCCGCATAAGCTCCCTGGTGTTCCGGCTCCATATGCAGATTTTTACATGAATTCCTACAGCTCCGAGTTGCATAGGCCCAAGGCTCACAACAAGGTTGTGGTGGACCACAATGGACGTGCTAATTACAAAGTTTCTGAAGAAAAACAAGACGAAGACGTCAATTCTGAAGCAGATGAATTTATCAAACATGAGCATAAGAGGTTTCAGCTATCCAAAACGTTGTCTGTGAATGGTAATTGAAGCCGAGAACTTAGGCCTGAGGGCCAAATACTTAACAAAAATAATGTCTGGGTGTGGCTTTTGCAGATGAATTCTGATATCTTATGTTTACTAGTTTTTTCCACTTCTGTTTTTTAAGATGGAATGTATTTTGGGTTTATTTGTATGTTCTTTTTTTCCTCCCACAGTTGTACCCTAAAGAAGGATTGTAATGGTTAATAATACAGTGTGTGCATGCGTTCTTTTTTCTGTTTTTTTTTCTTAGCTTTGCATTTATAAAGTAGATGAAACACTGAGAAAATAGGAGAGTGATTCTTTATAGCTCAATAATTTACCTGTCCTTTGTTACAAATTACGGGGTGATAAACGAGCCCAACATTGAATTATTCAAGGGGAAACTGCTAGTTTTTAGATACCTGATATCTATCTCAAGTGTATCCGCTTAATTTGGTTCGAAACATAACGGGTGCTCAATTTTTTTTGAAACATAACTAGTTCCACAAAAATATTGGAATTTTACTTATTAATCAAACGAGGTGATCTTAACGAGCTTTAACGAGATGGTCACGGACTGATATTACGTAGCTTGAACTTTTTTTAACATTCAAAGCTGAACGAACAAAGTAATAGCTAGATCATAAAAATATTCTAAGCTTGGTTTGTTCATATAACATATCATTCTCGGACGAACTTTTAAGCAACAAACTCGAGCTCGAGCTCAAGTAACTTACATTGTTTACAGCCCTAGCTGTTAGCAGATTACTTGTGTTAAAAATGAGCAAAAACATTATGGCGAATACGAATTCTTTTCAATACTTAACTACACAATTCTCATCCTAAATCTTAGTCTGGTCAATCTATTCCTATTCCTTTACTTTCTAGTTTCTAAGCAATGCTACAGTTCCCGAATTTAGACCAAGAAAATATTCTCAAATTCAAAATCAAAAGTCATGATTCGAGAACACTTCTTGATCTAAATTCAGAGATCGTAAACTTTTCCTCACTTTTGTACTGTTTTTATTTTCCAAAATTCCTTTATAGAAGGTACGTCTAAATAGGGAAAAAGATAAAAAGGACAAATCCCTTCTATCAAATAAAACCTTTCACCATAAATTTTCTTAAGGTAACCCTTGAAATAGTGAGCTCAATCTCAGAAAGTAATCACCTAATTATAAATAGCAAAAACAACAAAGAAGAGCACTGGTAAACCTTATTCTGATCTTCAATGAATTCTTTAAATTTGAACAATCTAAAACCAATCCACGACAATAGCCGCTCAACATGATAGGATTACAAACAATATGTCACCGGAATATACACCAGTAGCTTGATATTTACATGCAGCAGTAAGAACTACAACATTGTATATGGACACAGCACCTCGTGACAAAATCGCTATACCGATGCGGCAAACACTACTGAATTCTCACTTATTCGTGCAATATCAGAACTTAAAACAGATCAATGGAACTAATGAGTGACGGTCGAGTTTCACACTTTCCCATAAACCTCCTGACCAGGGCCATCAGGATCAGATGCAGCAGAAGAGGAAGGTAGCCAAAGTTCAATGCGGGTCCCACCAGCTCCAACTGCGGCATCTGTTATCCGTGGCGATATGACACGAACAACACACCCATAACTTTCCAGTATCTCACGAGCAACGGTAAGCCCTGCAACAAAGTTCCACGTCATGTTGTCTTCGATCATATCCTCAGAGAAGAGATCTACTCCGAATGGTGTGAGCGAATGCATCTGTGTCTGCAAGAGCATGAAGCAGAAAACAGTTCAAATATAACCAATTACAAATCCCACAAATTCTATACAAATAGTCTACAGACCGACAAAGACAACCCCCTCTTTTCCTTCTTATGACAACGTACCGCAAAACTGCTAGAAATCATATAGTAAGTCCCAGTGAGAAGCATATTCCTATCTTCCACATCTCAAATCTTGGACTTTTAGAGGGATATAACAAGTCAAAAGAAAATGTATGAGAAAAGGAATTCAAAACACAGCCAATATTTTTTCTCGTCTAATCCTCTTTCTTTTCTTTTCCCTCTACGAATCTCTCCACCAGTCCAATATCCAAAAACAGCCTCTCGATGAGGAAGATAGACCACACGCCGTTCTACTTTCTAGGATTGAAGTGACATACGGACATGGATTTACAATCTCAAATTAAGCAAGCAGGAAGCAACAGGCTGTTAGCAATATTTTACCATGTAATGCATATCCGGTCCATCATCATCGATTATAACAAGAGCACCACCTGCTGGTGCTCCAGTAGACACAATTTCAACCTTGCCCCCAACTTGTGTGCGTAATAAAGCCCCCTCAATTAGATTGCTCAAAGCTTGGCGAAGAGCAGGTTCTTCTATATCAACCTGCAAAGATTGTGAAAGTTCACACAGCTCAACCAAGCGTTGCTGCTTACGAGCCAAAGGTTCTACAGCTCCAACCAAATCTTCTAGTACACCAGAAACATTGCATGGTCTTCTGTCAAAAGGGATAGACAACATAGAGACCAATTATTGTCTAAACGGACTATTCCACAAAGGGAGAGGATTAGGAGCACAAATTTTCAAACTAATATCTCAAATAAAATTGCCCCTGTAATGAAAATTAAGGAAAATGAGGACAAAAGCCCACCTGATACCTTGTTGTCGTAGTGGTGCAAGAGCAAGAGGAGGCATAGGCATTTCTAAGTCATTGGATGTAGAAGACAGTCCATCAGTTTCCAAGGAAATGCCAGTGGACCTCTGAGACCTCACTGAGTCAGGATGGACCCGATGCATTTTGTTCAATGTTTCTTCATTATAACGGACAATATTAGCCTGGGAATTGGGACAAATTACATAATCAGATACATCATGGTTGGATATCTTTTAAAATTTTATTCCCTCCTTCTCCTCTACCGTGCTTGACCCTTGTCGTTGGGTTACAACAATAGAAGAACAGACAAATAGCAAAAGTTGACGGGTAGGGATGCATAGTTCAAGAAGGCTTCAGAAAATCCAGTTTTCATGGGCAACCTTATATGGGAACATAAGGAAATATATGACCCCAACTCACAAAGAAAAGGAATCTAACCACTTAAAACTTATCCCAAACAAGAAAAGGAATCTAACCTTTGTCAAGTAAACAGCATCCTGGAGTTGTTGAAGTGTCTCTCCCATACGGTCACCTTGGACTAAAATATCTTCAACAATGTCATAAGAGATCTGAAAGGAAATATTCATGATGTAAACCTATTCTATTACCAAAATTTGATAAAGTATAGAAGTCAATGAATATATTCATGTCATGGATGAACAAACCTCACTTCTCTTCATGTGAAGAGATAACATTTTACTTAATGTTCGAATGCTAGACAGAGGTCCGCGAATCTGCAAAACTAGACTGGTGAGAATATCATAAGAAATTCCTAAATCCGTTAGAAAGCCAAGGACAACAACAGCAAACATCTTACTTGTTCAACCAAACTACTCATCCTGATGTTATTTTGCCATGATGATTGCTGGAGCAACATAGCTTTCTGTAGAAAACAATTAGAAACATTCCACGATTCAAAATGATGAAAGCAACACTGATTTACACAGAATCTAAAGCTCCAGTACACTGTGCAGTACCACTTTCCCATAAGGAACGAACTGATTATATCTTGATCTGTAAAGGAGTGTGCCTAGTTGTTTGACAACCAACATCATTGCAACGCAACATAATGACAGGGAACAGGCTGCTTACCCACAAACCAACCACAAACTCTCCTACTTAATGCACCACAACAAAATCGAAACTGATACCTGCCAAACAAATGAATTACGCTATGGTTTTGTTTTGCGTTACAACGCATCAAAAGCATGAAGCTGGCTTTTATAAGGTCTCATGCGATTTTGTACAAGTAATAAAACCAGGTAAAAATTCCTATGAATTTGATCCATCCACTGGCATCACTGTAAAAGTATACTCCTACGATCAGAAGATTAATGCCTATTTACCGCTTAAGTATAGCAGAACCAGCTACTGCCAAGAATGCAATATTCATCAGAAAAACAAATATTAAAGAACCACACAAAGTTGCAATCAATTACTTGTGTCCCCGTAGTACTTTAGTTAGTATCCTACAACTGAATGTTTTAAATTCCACCCATCCACCCACTCCACCTCAAAAAAATGAAAATGAAAAGAGAAGAAATCACTAACAAGTGCAATCACCTGATCCATAACGTATGCCATAGCAAGAGTTTGAGAAATGTTAATAGCATTTAATCTCTGCTCGGCTGTGAACTTGTACACTTCTAATTGATTGTCCTCGAGAGCTTGAATTTCCCATGACTTTGTATTTATACATGGTGGACAAGCATAAGATTCCTCAGGCAATGAGCATTGCTTTATATCATGATCTTCCATTTTGAGCTCCGTCTTCGGAAGTTCAGCAACAAGAAAACCCACCACAAATGGATGTTTCACCATAGGGAAAACCACAGCCCTGCAGTGGGAGATAAGTTCGGCCTACAATTCCAATATCAACGTCCGTTCCAAATTAGTTAAGCAGATGAGGAACAACAAAGAGTGCAGGTCCAACTCATACAAGGACTGAGACAGAAAAACATCGTACTTGTTGACTTGCAATGGCAGCTTCTGCTGCTCTTAAACCTGTTGAGACACTAAAACTACTGAATAATATTACAATATCAGCCGCATCAACTGCTGGATAGATAACAACACGACGCAGCTCCAACCGATCCATAACATAACTTCCAGCCGGTCTTACAAAGACCTGCATGAGCAAACTTCGAATTTCACAATCAAAACTTCAGAAAAAATATCCAACAGGCAACAACAAGAACAAATAGAATTTAACAGTTCAAATCTTTCAATTAGAAGCATTGGCTACCGCCTACCGGGAGTGGAACCAACGGGCTCCTGACGGGGCAACCGCCTCCCCAAAGTTTTCCCGATACCCCTATAATGAAGTGTTGTTATTTCAAAAACTTTGAATTAATATAGGGACGGGTACCCCCAAATTTTCCTGAAAATTTTTGACACCTTGTGATTTAACCATGCTGTCTCCAACAATTGCAGTTTGATTGGATCCCTATGCATTACAAATTTGGTTATTGCTCCAGTTTAATATATATGCAGGATGCAAACTACTAGCTACTTCTGCCATTCATCGACCACTGATATACAAATTGCGTACTGACAAAGTACTGGCATGCTCAGTTAAGGATAAATGTCTACTGTTCATCTTCTTGTTGGCCTTTATGGTGTACTATTTTGTGGATTTTCTTGCATATTTGGCTTCTTGTTCTATGCCTAATTGTTCAACCATTGGTAACGTAATGAGTAATAAATAACTGCTTAAATACTAATTCCGCAGTTGTGTAGTTGAGTAGCAACATCTATTTACTCGGTTTTGTGAATTATTTTTATAGAGTGGTAGATATCGTACTTCCCATTCTTTTTTATCAGGTGTCCTTCCCATGCTGATTACCTATCTTTTGTTGCATGCACATTCTCCACATCAAAGTTAAAATCCTGCGTCTGTCCAGGTGGACTGCAGAAATCACAGTCAACCCCCTAATTGTTAACTAAAAAACATCATCAATATGTAAAAAGTAAATACACTTTCAAGACTTGCCAAACTCATACGATTTACTTCCAATAGTCTAGCATCTCCTCATTATTCAAAAATTGCCAACACGTTGTTACATAACTACTGAATTACAGCACAACATTAAAATGATTTTTCAGCAGGTGAACTAAATCTCCTACCAACGTAGGATGTAACAATACTTTGGAGTGCTATAGTGTTGCGATTAAAACTGAACATAAAACCTACTATGAGCTTCTTCCAAAGCACATTTCTACATTGCTACTCACTTGTTTAATTCATAATCTAAATTACTATATGGCTATAGAAAAAACTAGGTTTGGATCAAACTGGCTCTAAGAGAACTGCATGTCGGGTGATTTGGATTATGAATTGAACATGCACCAACTGCTCCCTCCCTCACAATTTGTTTATCTACTCTTTGACCTTTGGTTGTCTTAAAATGTTTGTCTATGAAAAGTCAATGCACCTAATTCTATACATTTACCTCTTGCCGCTTCTCTTTTGAATTAAAGTGGCAATTTAAAAAAGAAGTTTTTGGTTGCAAAGGTTGAAGCTTTAAAAGTGAAATGACTGTCTCCCCTCAGAAGTCGAAATTTTCAAATTAGAGAGACAAATTGGGAACCAACTTACAACAGTGAGAACTATAAATGTATAATTATAATCACAAATTATTCTGTACACCAATGGATGCAAGATGATTCATTTAACAAAATTGACAATTCGATGGGGATTAAAAGTCCTAACTAACCGAGAGAAGAGCATCGGGATGGACGCTTCGGCGAAAGAGATCCAACTGTTCAACGCAAAGTCTCTGAAAGTCGGGACTCGGCATCACCAGTCCTCCGTTCTTCTTCCGATCCTTTTCGATCCTCTGCACGAACTCCACGGGAGAGGTCGAGGCCTTGCGTATGGCCCACGCCACGGCCGATGCCGAACACACCGTTTCTCCTCCTCCTCCTCCTCCTCCTCCACCTTCGCCTCCCTCCAATTCATCGACAGAGACGTAGCGGAAAAGGTTAGGGTCTACGAGGGAGGAGGAAGCGGCGTTGGTGGCGTGGAGTGAATGTGGGGAGGTCCGGTGAGAGGAGGTGGTGGCCGCTCGGCAGAAGGTGGTAGTGGCGGTGGTGTTGGGGCGGAATAGGAGGTTGCAGTTGTTACTGGTAGTACAGTTGGGGGTAGAAAGAGGTGTTGTAATGGCAGAGAGCAGCATCGTGTGTGATCGATCTTCGTACAGTGGACGGTCGGAAAGGGCAGTAAAGCGAATAGGAAGCGGAAGTGAGTGAAGCCAGAAGACCAAATAAATAAATAATCAAACGACGGCGTGTGCCAAAAGTCCCTTTACATGGTTAGATCTGTTTTAGTTTCGGAAAAGTACATGGAACGAGAAAAACACCTAAAAATTCTTGTGGAATTCAAAATTAATGGTCATAATTTATTTATACTTACGATCTTAAAAATTTAAGTGAATAATAATCATGATTTTGAATTTAGAGAGAATTTTTTAGTTTCTTTTGTTGTTCCCTAACACTCATTTTTAATGTTTAGAGAGATGAACCGATCATACTTTCTTAGGCGTAATTATAAGAACCCCACACCTGCTGTGTGCTTGTGAGGGATCAATCATTTATAGTTTTGTATCCCCTCTCCCAAGTCCAAGAAGGAAAGGGAAGCCTATGGACATCGCCTTAGGCTATGTTTGGTTAGGTGTTTGGGAGATTTTTTTTCCAAATAAATTTCTGAAACAAGTTTCTAGAACAAGTTTCTCAAACATTTTTACTTTTTTCCCAGACAATTTTTTCTCTCTATAAAAAGTGTCTCTAAAATATTTTTCTTCCAGACAAGTTTCTGAGACACTTATAACCAAACAACGTCTCAGAGTTTTGTTTCTAAAAATTGTTTCAGAAACACTTAAAACGAATACACTTAGTACTGTAAAAAGTACTGCACAAATAGAATTTTTTACGTTAAAATAATATTACTTTAATACATAGCACGTGTGCACCGTGGACTAGTCAATAGTTAATGTTTGATAATAAGAAGACAGAAACATGAATGTCTGCCAATGGAAAGGTAAATTAACATAGACGAAGGAAACAACAGTTCAAATGATGTAAAATCCGCCGGTCAAACAAAATTGACTCTGTGGCCCAATGGATAAGGCGCTGGTCTACGAAACCAGAGATTCTGGGTTCGATCCCCAGCAGAGTCGTTTCTCCTTTTTAAGGTTATGCAGTAGGTTAGTTAGTGCCTACTTTATATTTCTGAGAAAGTCTCACTTCAAAAAAGACTCTGTGGCCCAATGGATAAGGCGCTGGTCTACGAAACCAGAGATTCTGGGTTCGATCCCCAGCAGAGTCGCTTCCCTTTTCCCTTTTTTGTAAATATATTAATTAGGCTCTAATTTGTTTTCCCAAGAAACTCCCACTTCCAACCAATGGAAAAGTAATTTTTTTAAATATGTATTTATAATCTAATCTGGATGCCTAATACAAATAATAAAAAGATGGTTAAATAGTAACAGATTTTAGTTTTGTGAGTGAAGAGAGTTGAGACATGCTTGGGTGATGGGAATCTGAGGATCCGAGAGTGACCCGTCCATGATCCGATTGGCTACCCATTGGTTTGCAGCTTCAGTGTAATGGATTGTATCCCAGCTGATGTATTCGGATGGGTTGTTGCATGGAGCTCCATATACCTCTGTCCCGTTCACTATCACCTTTCCTCAGCATTCAACATTGTATCCCTCATGATGACCGCAGCAGTATCCAAGAGGATTAACAAAACCTGCATCCATAGAGAATAAGAGAGAGAGAGAGAGAGAGAGAGAGAGAGAGAGAGAATAAGAGGATTATGAACTGTATTTGTGTCTGAATTCAACTCGGATAGTGACTATAATCCAGTTTTGATTCTCACAGCCCCACAAAAATAAGGGTATTGAAGACTTTACGCTACTTATTTTGATTCTTTATCTACACATATATAATATGTATATACTATATGGATGGGGGGAGAGATACGTGCATAATGGGTCGATACTTGCACGAGTTAGTTTAGTATTCCTAGTCAGTAGCATAATGGGTTAGTTAATTGCTTGAGTTAGTTGGTTGTTCCTAGCGGTTTACTTATTCTTAATTTTTAGGCATGTTTCCCTTAATGGCATGTATGTAGGTTATTTATAATCATATTTATTTGGTTAAAATCTGAATGAGAAGGATATCAAATATTATTCAACTATCTTTTTTTCCTCTTTTGTCTAATTCTCATTGTCTTCTTCTTCCTAATTTCCTTCCGCTAATTGAAACTTATCAGCTTGTTGATTCAGGTTTGGTTCATGGATTTATGCTTAAAAGAATCGCATTGAACCAAATCAATTCACTTTCAGTCGGTAAAGTATACCTTATTTATGTAGAATGAACAAATTTTAATTACTTTCTGTCTATGTTATTGTACCCAAATTTATTTTGAGTCTTTTTAAAAACATGTATTATACAACATTGCATCTCTACATTGTAATTGGTCCAATAAGAATTTGCAATGCCTTTACACATAGTACACAACATTTGGTTGGGAGATATATTACGACAAATATGCTCGTAATTTTTTGGATTGCTTCTATGACTAGAATCAATTTTGCTAGATACATTGCACAGCACGGCGTGGTGTGCATCAATACGATATCTTTTTGGCACACAAAATACTGTTCAGGCTCCCCATTTCCTAGAGGTAGTGTAGTTGGATTCCAGATAATCTACGATTAAGTTCGGTCTCTAACGTTATTGAATTATGATCAGACGAAATTGGTCCGAATGAGGGAGCCTGATGTGCATTGCGTGTTGTGTGCCAAAATAACGTCGTTTTAATGCGCAAAACACTGCTCGAAAACTGTTCGATCAGTGCCCAAAATGTTCGGTCAGCATTTTGTGTACTAAAATAATGTCGTTTTAACACACAACACACCCTAATGTGCATAGTACACAACAGTTTGTTGTTTAGAACAGAGTAGTGCACTTGGTGAACTGAAAATGGAAATTACCTCTAAGCCGAAAGCAAACTCATCAATTATACCAGGAATAGAAGACTGGACTTGCTCCTCTGTTTTTGTTGTTATCCCATGAAAAATATCATTCTGAAATTTGATCCCACTGAATCCAGATATGCACTTAAGTATGGCAGTCCCAACTCCTGCTCAAATTCAGAGAGAGAGAGAGAGACTCAGGGGCTCTTAGAATTTGGCTATCCTAAAGTTTCAATTGCCATGGTGCTGTAACAACCCCTTTGGCTACCAAGATGAGAAGAAAAAAAAAAGTATAATTTATCTTAATAATAAGAAAAGAAAAGAAAGGGATTTGATGTCTCACCACTTCATTTGGATAAACAAAATGAGAGAGAGAGAGTAATTTCTCTTAATTTCTTATCTATATTGTTTCGCTAACATACATAATAGAAAAAAAAAAAGAATATTTCATGTTTATTTTACCAAAATATCACTATACTAGAAAAAAAAAAAAATAACAGCCCATTTGGATTGAGAATTTTCAAGAGAAAAGAAAGGGAATTGAGAGAAAGAATACTCTCTCTCTCATGTTTGAATTAACAAATAGGTGAGAAATGGTAAGAAAATATGAGAAATTGTGAGAATTAAGAGCCCCTTAAAATTCTCATTTTGATTCTCACTAATTTTGGTGAGATTTCGTGAGAAAATAAATCTGGAAAAGTTTAATTTTTCATATTGCCAGTTTTATCTTTCTTTTCTTTTCTGGTATAGTGAATATAAATGGTATTTTGGTAAAATAAATATAACACATTCTTTTCTTTCTTTTATTTTCTCTAATGCATGCTAACCAAACAAGATAGATAAGAAATTAAAAAAAACCACTCCCTCTCTCATTTTGTCTATCCAAATGAGGTAATGAGAAATCGTATTCCTTTATTTTCTTTTCTTATCATTAAGAGAAGCCATACTCTTTTCTTTTCTTTTCTTTTCTTTTCTTTTCTTTTCTCATCTTGGTAGCCAAAAGGACTGTAAAGGATAAAATTTACAACATAAAAAATTAATCTTCTCTTAGTTTCTTCTCTCACAAAATCTCACCCTAAGAATCAAAACGAGAGTTTGCAATGGATTCTCAATTCTCATCTTCCCTCACAATTTCCCACCTATTTGTTAATCCAAACATAAGAGAGTATTATTTCTCTTAATTCCTTACCTTTTTTCTTGAAAACTCTCTATCCAAAGGAGCTGTAACTAAACTTTAAGTAAATTGTAGGAAAGAAATATTAAGTGGGAGGTGCAGCTCCATTACCCATATGTTCTGTTTGGATAGCAGAAATCTTGAGGAAAATTGGCACGGGGTATGATTTCCATGCCTCCAATATTGTAAAGTTAAATTGCTAATGTTTTAGCCATGATAGGGATTTCGTTCGAAAAAATATGTTAGGCTGGTTCCACATGTATTTAAGAAGCCGAGGTACATCAAATGTGCGTCCTTTTTATTCTCCCATAATAGGAAAAGATTCTCTGAATACTCTAATGCTCACACCGAATAAAGACCAAACCGAACTGTGCCCATTGGACTAACTGAAGTCACATTTGCAAACTAAGCAGGAATCTAATTCTTAGACCTAATTGTCATCTCGAATTTTAGTGCAAATTATTAAAGGGTGGACTCTAATATATTTCCAAAAAGTTAGTCAACATTCTTGGATTAACACAAACACCTAAATGAGATAATTCAAAAGTTGTTTCCTAAATAACATTCTCAAATTGACTCAAACATACCATAGCCTCTAGGTTAAGCTACACAACATAAAAACGATTCTATCTTACATAGAAAATCGATGACCAAACGACCATCGGAAGCCCGGCCAGAAGGTTTACCGAAGAAGGTCTGTCTGTGCGGAAGGGGGAAGGGGGCGAGCGCCGCCGACATGCTTCCAGTGTCGGAATTGGAATCGCCGAAATTAAAAATTGCTTCAAAATGGCACACCCCTGACTGATGAAGACTCTGTTTCTTCCCCTGCCTCGTCAAGGCCCTGAAAATAGAGAAAGCAAAAACAAAAACAAATCCAATTGCCATTGCTTCCATCCTCTTTCTTTTGCCCCAGGGACCCTTCCATCTCTTTACAATAGTAGAATCCACTGAGGTCATTTTCGTCCAACGTTGTCACTAGTGAGATCAAGAATTTATCAGATGATAACTTTGCAGAGACAGTTATTAATGGTAATAATTGTTGGACATTCCGTTCTCAAACCACACAAAACGGTAATCTTTTTTAACCCCTTGTGAAGTTTTGTTTTACTTTTGGGTAAATTACAGACAGTAGTGCAGTCAAAATTGAAAATTTCTCTAGCACCCGCAATACGGTGACTACCAAATTACGCATGTACCCTCTTTTTGCTAAAGCTTTTTTCACCATATGGAAAGAATAGACCAGTATTAGGGCTACTCCAGAATTCAGGGGTTCGACTCCAATGAGAAAAAAGCATCTAATTTTAGTGACCGAGTCGAAACACAATGCAAACATCAGCAACCAACCTAACCAAGCAGGCATTACTGAGAGAGAGAGAGAGAGTAGACGCAAAACTAGCAACGCCAATAATGTATATCACAGTTAAGAGTCTCAAGGACAATAACTGAACAGGTTCATTGCCTTCAGACAGATTGAAGAGAAGATTTGAAAAAAATGCAATTTTACAAAGTTTTAGCTGTCAAAATCAATCAGCGCAAGAGTTCCTGGTGGCAATACTCGAATAAATCCTAGCCCCATTCCTCAGAGCAAAATCATTAGAGAAATATACTTAAAAAGGTGACAAAATATTATTTCTTCTAGTTGCCAAACGTAAAAGGGAGAACTCAATGAATTGACACCAGCTGCTGAAAGCTCACCATCTATCCCTCGACCTTGGCCTGCCACAAAACAAAAAATTCCAGACATTAGCACTATTTTGCAACAAAAGCAAACGTTCACAGAACTATTTCCATCTTTTTTAGTTGCAGTAGTAATAGAAGCACCAACTGCTGTTGCTGATTCTCCTTTGTCATTGGTACGAATCGTGTAGAAGCAATGTGTGTTTGTATAAGCATTAGATATAACTAACTGTATAGCGGAAAGCATTTCATGAAGGACACTAAACGCAATTGATAAGGGACGCATTGCTAGAATACGTTACACATCCAAGGACACTAAATGCTTAGTTAAAATGACATGGATCCTCGTCGTGCATACAGATTATACACATAGTTGACATAAATACTGATATTGAACAGCACCATCTTTACACACGTGTTCAAATGTTCCTTTGCACTGTCCTTATTCTAAACACCCAGATCTAAGTAGGAAAAAAATAAAGAAAAAAATTCCAAATTTCTGCGAAACTCTATACATAAGATAATTGGCAGAAGAATCTGTATATCCTTTGTTTCCCAAGTTAATCTCCAACAACGATAAGCAGATTCAGTAAGTGTGCTTATAGTGATTGTTTATGACTGCCACCAATTACATTCTCATGGTTGGACTCGCCTGAAGGATCTTTCAGAATTTCAACAATAAATATGAGGCAATTTGAAGTTGTAATGACATATAAGACGTTTATTAAATGGATTCAATGCACAAAGTAATTACTTCTTTTGTTCCCAGTGTTGATGAAACACACTCTCTTCATGAAATGTACCACATGCAACATTATTGTCTACTACATAAGTACATATCATGTACACTATATATTTATGCATGATGCAAACATGCTTGATGTATCGTACTGCATGTTGAGGCTTGATCAATTAAAATAGAATCTACATATTAGAAAAATAATAATTCAATAAGTCTCTCTGTTTGCATTTATTTGCTGGTTCATTCTATGTTTGGCTGTTTGTACTTCCATGTGCAAGACCTTGTTGCACATGTGGGAGGGCGTTGGAAAACTTGATATACACTGTTAGGCCCATTTCCTAAAGGTTCAAGCTTTTTTAAACAAATAGTGATTTAGTAGTGATCTCATGCAGTCGAAACCTAAGCTACACAGTTCATGACCAGGCTATCAGATCTGAAAGGAAACTCATGAACCCAGGTATTGGTTGAAAAAATAGATCCATCCTCACAAAAAGTCTAACAGGAACCAAAAGCAGAGAATAAACAGCTACTGGTCACATTACCTGTCCATGTCCCTAGTGCCCAGAAATCCCCTTTCCCTGCCACCTTGAAAAGATCTTCTATCATCACCCTGCCTTGTCCACGCATCTCCAGTGCCACGTGATTGAGGCCTGTCTACGAACTCCACACTTCTGGGCTCTTCAAATGCCCCAGACTGAGAAGGTGGCCTCTCAGGAAAGCTAGAAACCCTGCCTGCACCAGAACCTGGCCTTTGAATGGCTTTCTGACCAAAGCGAACTTTTTCATCCAATTCCCGGGTCAGCAGTTCCAAATCCCTTTTTCTACGATGTATTAGATCAAGTAAACTAGTTTGGTCTTCACCAGGCCCTTCCAGGGGCTCCCTGTTTGCATGTGAAGAAGATTCTTTCTCAAGTTCCTTCTCTAGACGGTCTATTTCTTCTTTCAAGTTCTTCTCATCCTCTGTGTCGGGCCTGAAACAATTTCCCTCATTTAGAATAACTCACTCACGAAGCAAACATTTAGCAGTGGAAAACATATATGTCAGACAGTATGCGCAACCATGAACATAACAAGATGACACTTGGTACAGGATCTAACAAACAGAATTTATTTAGAGCCCTTCACTATTAGCCTCAGGGAATAAAACTAAAAAAAAGTTCGCCTCTGCCAAATCTCAGAAAAGGTTCTATGTAAAAGAGAGAGAAAACTAAGAATCATAATCAGCATTTCCAAGAGATTTTTGCAGAACAAACATCATATGGAGAGGCTAGGTGTATAGTCCTATGGATACCAACAGAGCAGTGAAAATGGATCGTGCAAAACCTAAGGCTCTACATTTGCCCAACAACAAGAGCTTTGGCAAAGCACATGACAACATCGAACACCTTATTCGCACGATGGTCGTCACAGCCAAGACTTTTATAGAAACCAAACAGGGTAAAATAGTTTTAGAAAATAATCGTATTGGAACCTATATTTCTATTTTGCAGAGAAAAGAAGTACAGATTCATGTAATGGATTCATCAAAGCCAGTGGAGTCAGAATCTCATGCTAAACGACATATTACCCCTTCGGGTAATCAATTGTTCAACTTTGAATGTATGTGTGTGTACATGTCAGAGTGTCACCATTAGTCTATCTCCTTTTAGTTCTTCTCAGCCTCCGTCTCAAGCCTGAAACAACTATTTTGGCCAAAACACATCTTTGAACTATGTCTGTTGGCTAATTTAGCTAATAAGCTTTAGCAAATAAATTGCATAGCAACAAGAAGACACTCGGTAGGTCATCTAACAATCAGCACTTAATTAGAGCCCTTCATAATGAGCCCGAGGTGACAAAACAAACTTAAACAAGCTTTCCGCTAAAGTATCTCAGAAAGGGCTCTATGTGAAAGGAAAGAAAATAATAAGGGATAATATCAGCATACCTGCTAAGTAGTAGAACAAAAATCAGGTGGAGAGGCTTAAGGCATTGAAAGAGTCCTGGGGCTACCACAAGTAATGAAAATTAATGGTGCAAAATATAAGGCTTTAAAAAAGAAAAAGCTGTAGCAAAGCAGATGACATCAAAAGACCTTATTCACAAGGTGGTCATCGCAACCGAAACCCGTAATGAACCAAACAGGGATAAAATATTTGAGAAATCAAATACATGTCACCTAAACTATCTATTTTTTGCAGAGAAAAAAAATTCTAGAATGTATAGATATGAATGTAAAATGACCCATTGAAAAACTGGCAAGAATCTCATGCCAAAGCCACATATACCCATGATAAAATCAGCAACAATTTTGGATGTATATATGTACAAGTCTGCATGTGTTACCATTCAAAAGCTAAGTGTCACCTGGCCCATGCCTTCCATAATCTTCCCCCCCCCCCGCCCCCCCCCCCCCCCCCCACCCCCAACACACACACACCCAAAACACAACCCAACACACACACACACACAGAGAGATATAAGAATACAATCTACAACTACCCGAAACTAAAACACAAAATTGTTGTTCGAGTAATTTCTACAGCATAAATTTCCCTAGCAAAATAAAGAGAGAGCAATCTGTAAGAATAAACTAAACCAAACCACTGTCAAAAGACATTATCAGCAGAAGCTAGATAGCAAATCCCCACACTTGTGCCAAGAAAAACAAGTAAAATGAGAATTGGTTACCAGCCACATAATTCGAATTCAGCAGTTTGTTATATCAATAAGAGGAAGGACAAAAAGTACAAGTAGCTTGCATTAACATCACCCTCCTCGTTGATTCAAGAATTAAGAGTGGATAACATGATCATTGCCCTACCCATTGATGCAAGAACTGAAAAGACACAAATCTACAGAACCAAAAACAATTACTAGAGAACCTTTCAACACTTAGTTTATAACCATAAACACTCGTTCATTTGTGTTACATCATTCCATTCCTGTCACACTGCACCCATCAGAAAGATCCTTTTTTAATTGTGATTGGTGAGGGTAATTATATACGTGTTTTCCTCAAACTAAGAAATGAGAAAACAGGGCTAGCAGAAACAAACTAATTTTAAATGACCACTGTTAGTTGTTATGTGGGATAGATTAGGTTATGTTAACCCTAATGGGCCTAGGTGGTTAGAGCCCATTAGGTTAACTCTAATCTCATCTATAAATAAAAGAGTGTTAGAATAGTAATGGTTAAGTTGTTATTAATGTTTAGTTGCAAGGGTATTATTGACCTTTCATGTAATTAGGGTTACCTAGGTAATAACAACTAAACACATGATAACAACTAGGCCCATGAAAAAGATCAATAATTACATGAAAGGTCAATAATACCCTTGCAACTAAACATTAATAACAACTTAACCATTACTATTCTAACACTCTTTTATTTATAGATGAGATTAGAGTTTAACCTAACGGGCTCTAACCACCTAGGCCCATTAGGGTTAACATAACCTAATCTATCCCACATAACAACTAACACTCCCCCTCAAACACATGATGCGAGCATGGAGAGCATTATGGGTTTGCCAACATGAAAAAGAGATGCTCCAACTGATGTCTTTGACAACTTCGATTCTCCAACGAAAAAGAGATGCTCCAACTGATGTCTTTGACAACTTCGATTCTCCAATGACTTCAATTCTTCAACATTCTTTGACAACATTAATTTTGGTACCCAGTAGAATATAACTAACAAAGGAATATGGGACAAGTTCTCCCCCTCACGTGCGAACCCCGAATCGCACGGGAAGAGAGAAACAAAGAATCCAACTAGGATCACAACAAGGTGCCACACGGCACAACTTGGGGCCACTTGGCACACCAAACGGGGATTTAACAACCAACCAACAAAAGAAAGACTTGTCCATAAATTCACCAAAAGTCTAAACTGCAGGGACCAAAATCAAATATTGCAAAATTTGGGAATCAAACTATAATCAAAACAAACTTGAGGGGCAACCGACAACAATGAGGGAGCAAGGGGGGTGCGGCCCACAACAGCAGATCAGGCTCACAACACAACCAAGGGGCTGGAGCAACCAACGCCTAAAACGAAACAGGTTAGGGTAGAAGACTGACGAGGGTACCACAAGATTCAAACAATAGACCCAGGCGGAAGCAGGCGGCTAACCAGGCGGCTGACCAGGTGGCTGAAGTCAGCAAACAACAGACAGCAACAGCAACAGACCAGAGGTAGACGGC
Source organism: Arctostaphylos glauca (assembly GCA_019985065.2). Taxonomy (NCBI): domain Eukaryota; kingdom Viridiplantae; phylum Streptophyta; class Magnoliopsida; order Ericales; family Ericaceae; genus Arctostaphylos; species Arctostaphylos glauca. The sequence goes on from JAHSPW020000014.1 coordinate 9,733,852, forward strand.
AGATCAGAAACAGACCGGAAGTGAACCAGAGGCAGGCGAGCCAACGAAAGGCGACTAGCAAAAGGCTTAACAGAACCAGAGACAACGAACTCAAACAGAGGCAACGGAACCACAGGCAAAAGCAAACAACAGAGGACCCTGATGCAACCGGCGAACGGCGGCAAGGCATAAGTCGCCCGCCGGAAAGCGAGTATTCCACAGGCCTAGATCTTATGCTCTGATACCATGTTGTGAAACTAGAGAAAGGAGAATTGTATTATTGAGTGATTATGTTACAAGGGACCAGTACATCAATATATAGAGAAAACCTAGAAACCCTAGGTAACCCTAATTACATGAAAGGTCAATAACACCCTTGCAACTAAACATTAATAACAACTTAACCATTACTATTCTAACACTCTTTTATTTATAGATGAGATTAGGGTTAACCTAATGGGCTCTAACCACCTAGGCCCATTAGGGTTAACATAACCTAATCTATCCCACATAACAACTAACAACCACATTTTGAGAACCTGGGAGATTTTCTATTGCATATCTGCTGGTAAAGAGGAGTCAAATGTGAAAAATGAATGGCAATAAAATTTGATCAGCGGTTTAGGGCTCAGTTACAATATTAACAGTACTTCATTCTTTGTTGCACGCCATTACTGAGACATTTCTCAGTCCCCGGCCTAAATGAGGATGACACATTCCTTGAGGAATCGAGAAAACTGAAGTTGTTGTTGCCAACATACGTGCTATTGCTAAATGAGGAGAGATACAATAAGTGAGCCATCTTAACCATTCCATAAAGAACTGTGCAAGGAAGGGGGCGTGAAAAAAGAAAGCCAAGTCTTTTTCTATGGGAAGTCTTGAACAGTTCCAGCATTATGCCAGGCAAGTATCAAAAGTGCAAATAAACAGGAATTGCAAATTAAGAACAACAATAAATAAGTATGAATACCTAAAAAGCTTCTCTTTAGAAATGTATAGTACATCATTATGGATCATTAATCGTTGTTTCCTAATAGCCTCACGAATTATCTAAACCGCCATAATTGTAACACAATTATTAAGTAACTCAACCTTCCCCCAAAAAAGGTAGATTGTCACAATCAACAGCTTTATACGGTAAGCAACACAGAATATTATAAGAGCTGATAGTCAAAACGCTATACGTCAACATAAAGAGAACACTAAGTAGCTTCAACATAATTCTTGGGTAGTGTATTGAAACATAAATGCTGCTGCTATACTTTCACTACCAATTAGAGGAAGGCAAGGGTTGTACACAATACAAACCTGTGGACACGGCGCTGCTCCAATTCCAAATCAATCTTCCTCCAATCCATTCCTTTCTCTTGAAGCAAGATTTCCCTAGGCTTAGCATCTCCAAAAGGATTCACCTTCGGCCTTGGCTTGATAACCCCTTCAGTCCCCTGCAATCCTAAACTTTCTGACCTGCTTGATTGTGCACTTGAAGGCCTGCTAGACTGCGAGCTCGTCGGCCTACTACTTTTCTTCGCCTCAATCTCCAAATCCACTTTCTTCCAATCCAAACCCTTTTCGGCCAACACCTCCTCTCTAGGCCGTGCCATACCAAAAGGGTTTGGCTTATTACTAGTCTTCACAGGCTCAACAACCCCACCTAATCCGTCTGCTCGCGGTGGATCCAATACCAATCGTCGCCGTTCCGGTTGCTGTTCCCTTTCTCGCTCCCCAAATCCTCCTCCAACCCCTCCTCTAGACCAGTGATCAGGTTCCGGCCTAGAATCACGGAAGTTCGAACCAAAAGGTGATGACTTGACTGGCATCATTGGCTTCTTCCCTGCTCCCCAATTATCAACCTCGTCAGCCCTGGACATACCTATACCACCACCACTGCCACCTAGAGCACTATACCTACTTGGACGCTCGGAATCAAAAGATGGCAATGATTTCTTTCCCACTGCCCAATTATCGGCCTCGTCAGCTCTCGAGGGTTGATCAAAATCCGAAACCCTAGGAGGAGGCGCAGCCCTACGGTCGTCTTCAAATCCACCGTAAGATCTACGACCCCCGCCACTCCAAGAACTATCACCATCGCCATCTTGATCGCGCCGGCCGTAGCTCGGGAACCCTCCACCGAGCCGTCCGTAGGGCATTTCCTCTCCAGGGGGCCTCTGCGTCGGCCCCGTCGGGAGTCGGAGCATCTCGTCCGGCGTCAAACCCCTGCTCCTCCCTCCGACGCCGCTCCCGCTCACGGGGGTCTGCAACGTGAATTCTTGTAAAGTCATCTTCTTCTTCTTCTGTTTGGTGGACGAAGCTTCTTTCAGGGTCGGGAAGTTAACGCCGCCTCCAGCCGCGGCGGCGGAGGAGGCGGCTGCAGCCTTCTCTTTCTCCTCGGCCTCTTCTCGCTCGGCTTCGGCGGCCCATGCGCCTTTTGCCCAAGTTTTCGACATTTCTGTATGATTACGATTCCGATCTGAGCAAATGAGACGCGTTGCAGGTAAAATGGGTGTATGTGAGAGAACTTATGGAGTATTTGAGAGAGAGAGATATGGGGCTCCGTTTTAAGGGAGCCGGAGCTCCGATAATGTGCGGAGGGGGGCCGAAAAGGTTACAATCGTTGGTTGTTTGGGCGTCTGTTGGGTGTAGTTTGACGCCACTGCTATTTCCTTCACCTAAAAAAATGGTTCCTAATTCTGTTCATTTTTTAATAATGCTGGCAATATAAATATTTTGGACACATTCGGATATATAAATATATTCACAATTATTAGATGCACATATGATTCGTAATAATTTGTGAACAACACGTACATTCAACGATTCTGAACACGATTTATATCCGAATATGTTTGAAACATCTATGTTCTTAGTATTTTTCTTAATTTTTTTGTTACCTTATATTTTCGACACTCCCTATTTGGCCTCACTAATTTATTTATTTTAAATTTTTGTCTTTATTTTTTTTTTATTTGTTGTTTAAATCTCAATATTTTGTAGTTTATTGGTCTGTCTTGATGAAAAGAATCTAATGAGTATACAATTATGTCCGAAAGTTAAAAAAAAGTCACTAAAGACGACGAATAAGTACAAAAAACTCTATTTTTTTATTTATTTTTGTCTTTTCTGAACTTTTTTTAAATTTAGCCGATGATTGATAATTTTTCTGAAAACTCTTGTCGAGATGAACCAATAAATCAAAAAAATTGATGAAAAACAAAAAATTGCAAAAAAATTTCAAATAAGGACGAAAAAAATTTCAATAAATAAACACATAAAAACCACAGTCCAAATGGACCCTAGTTTGGTTAGGTGTTTGGGAGATTTTCTCCCAAACAAGTTTCTGGAACAAGTTTCTCAAATATTTTCTCAAACATTTTCCCAGACAACTTTTTCTCTCTATAAAAAGTGTTTCTGAAACATTTTTCTCCTAGACAAGTTTCTGAGACACTTATAACCAAACAACGTCTCAGAGTTTTGTTTCTAAAAATTATTTCAGAAACACTCAAAACAAACACACCCTTAAGTACACACGAACAGGTATGTTTGGTTGAGTATTTTTTTAAAAAAAACTCTAAGACATTGTTTAGTGTAAATGTTTCATAACAAAATGGGAGTTAAATTTCTTTTGACAGATAAATGAGTATTATGTTTTGAAAACTTCTTTTTATGTGCTTTGTGCACATATTCTATTAACAAAAATTTTATTTTGAAATTTCAAATTCTCAGTTAATCTCAAATTATTTTTGTAAGTCAACACTAAATTTTTAATTTTTTAAAAAATAAAATTTAAAAAACACAACCAAAAAGAGGTCAAATAAACAATGTCTGACACGACTAAAAGATAATCAAATATGGTTATTTAATACATTAATCATTGGCAAAATTATGATGTAATAGTTATTGATGGTTAATAAATAAAATAAACAATGTTTAAGAATTTTTTTTCCTAAACACGTTTTACAAATATTACTCTAAATTTTTTTTTTTTTTACAAACACTCAAACAAACACACCATCTTTTAGTCCAAATTAATAGATGAGCAACATTCATTTAGTGTAGAGTTTACATTAAGTTGCCTTTAATAATTAAGGTTATTCATTTTATAGGATTCATTTTTTTACCAATTTTACACACACAAAAAAACTCATTTCAGTTGAGTATTTATGCTTGATCGAATATTTAAACTCTTGTTCAAAATTCTAAACCAAAATGTTAAACTAAGAGAAGTGATAATCGATCAAACACTAAATGAAATATGATGGATTATTTTTAATTTTTTTTTGAATTGTTCAAAAATTATTTTGTTACAAGATTATGAATTATTTTCAAAATTGAAGATGATAAAAGCCACGCGTAATATATGTACTAATTAGCAATACTATCACATGATGTAGTATAAAGACTCCCTCATTCTAATACTTATTAATCTCTCTGTTCCAATTTGTTTGTTCTTTTTTTTATTTTTACATATTCAAAAATGTTTGTCCAACTTTAAAATTGACTTGTAAAAGTTTCATTAATATCATTTTCTCTTTTAAAAAATCACACTTTGAAAAGTGTACACTCTCATTTAATGTTAAAAAGTTAAAGGGTATTTTTGAAAAGTTAAAATTTTTAGAAGTAATGTTGTGTTTCTTTAACAAATTGAAATTTTAAAAATGAACAAACAAATTAAGACAGAGAGAATACTTCTTTTAATATCTCCATAGTTTGAGATATTTTTCACACTAGAGCGAATAGTATGTGGAGAAATGCAATGAATCATTTGAGATTTATAAGGTGGTAAGATAGAATGTTTAATTTGAAATGATTATTCAATGGTATTCTTGCATTACTGTTATTATTGTATAGTCATGTGAATTCTCACGGCGAATAGATGACTAGATTTCATTCGATTGGAGATTGAGAAATTTGTTGGAAAATATCATAAATGAAATGAGATTGAGTGCAACCCTTTTTCTTCACGCTCACATACTACTATGATCTATTCGATGTTACTTACTTATGAAATAGAAGGGTCGTAGTTTATATTATTATATCATTTGATTTCAAATCTTTTGTACAGTAAATGGACAAAAATCTCTTGTCAAAATCACGTAAAACCAGGGTATGGATTTCTGTCTTTGAAATCATTAGTTCTCATTAAAATAGTCAAACTTTCATAATAATTGAATAGGATAAGGTTCTATCAAATCAGGATGAGGAGTCATATGCTGATTTAACTTAGAATGGAAATTTTTAAGTTGAATAAAACTCTAACAGTATATTGAGGGAAATCTCAGAAGAATTCTATGCGGAACTTTTATCTCATAGGTGGTCAATGAGAACGCACTTCAAAGTCAATTCTAAAGAAAAACTAGAGTCCTAAGAGAATTAAAAAAAATTAGAAGTCATAAAGTCTATAAATAAATATTTAAATCCGGGAAAAAAATTTAACTAGTGTTTTGGTACATATTTGACCATTGGATCAATTGAATATTTTTCTAAATTATTTTTTATTTAATAATAAGAATACATTAGACACGAGTACATGAAATTTTTTATTCAAAAATTTGAGAGACATCCTTCTACCTCTAATACTAACTACAGTTGTTTCGCTAATTTTTATTTATCACTCATGGATAGATATGAATTTTTTCTTTTCAAAATTGTTGAAATACTTTTTTATTTGATTATTTTTTTGTCTATTTTTTTATATTTATTATTTGTCTTAAGTTTTATAAATTATTAATCAATCTTTATGAAAGAAATTTAAAAGTATAAAATTATATTCTAAAGTAAAAAAAACATTAAAGATGACAAATACATAAAAAGAAATAGTTTTTTTATTAATTTTATCTTTTCTGAACCCTTTTCAAATTGGTTCATCATTTATAATTTTTTTGAAACTTCTTGTCTAGACAAACCAATAATTCACAAAAATTATGAAAAACAAAAAAAATTATACAAAAATTTTAAATGAAAACAAAACAATAATTCAATAAAAAAATATGCCTAATCGTAAGATGAGATTTTAGTTTTAACTTTGATAAAGGTGAGTCAAATTTTTCTACAAACGATTGTGACGATAACTAATAACGTAATCATTAACAGATACAGGAATTGGTCTATTTGCGGAGTAGGGATTTCTAGATTTTACCGATGCACAGTGCAACTGATGTGAGATTTTACTATCATAATTTGAATTGTTTATTTTACACAATAATTTTGATGTGCAAAAAATTAAATTAATTCGACATCAAAAGCCACACACGATAGGTAGAAATTTATATTTATAAAATAGATGGGAGTGTGATTTAGCGAATTAGTTGTAAGATAAAATATTGTTCAATTATCTATTTTTTCATACAAATAGATTCGTTAGTGACCTATATAAAACAAACATATTTTATTATGATATTGTAATGGTAAAGGATATAACCAATATGCGCTATTGTAGGTGGGGTGATTTTTTCAATCTTATCGAAAAATTAATACCTCAATAATCACGAGGAAATTATACTCTTACTTTTTGCATTTGTAATCTACAAGACAATAAATCGTTAGAAAACTCATCGCCGCTGTAGCGCGAAACACTTTGATGATTAATTTAGATGATATTATAAGAATATCTATAAACTAGCTAAAGTTAATATATTAGCTTATGAATTAATGTGTATTTTTCATCACGAGTCTGAATATTTATTTATAGACTTTTCTGACTTAATCTTTTCAATCTTCCTAGAACTCTAATTCTTCATTAGAATTAAAATAGAAATGTTTTCTGATAGGTCATTAACGAGATAAAATCAACGTGGACTCTCTAGGGAATTATTTTGTATTATTAGAGTTTCATTCAATTTCAAACTCCTCATTATAAGTTAAATCGGCATAAGACTCCTCATCCTTATCTGAATAAAATGTTTCACAAAATATTCGGGGCTCTATTCTACCACCTTTCTTACGTCAACAATTATGTTTTAATCATTAATCAATTAGTTGTGTTTACTGTTCTGTATTGTTTGTGTACTGACTAGCCTTTGTGTTTTTCCATCTTTGATTATTAGATTGTAAGTTAAAATATTATTTATAATTATTAGTTTTTTTTTTAACCTTTAGATGGACCGTGACTAATGACTTGAGAAATTAACCAAAGTTCAGAAAACGTAAAGAAAAATGAATCTATATGTTGGTTGAGATCATCACAAATAAATATGAAAAGATATATAGATTTACAAACCGGATTAAACCCAACAAGGAGAAACCAATTGGACCGACCGGTTTGCAACATATTTGGTTTGGTTTGGTTTGATTTGCACCATGGCAAAAACCGAAAGATCCGATTTCACCAAACTGCACCGTCTACCCAAGTAGGGCACTGAACTATCGTCAAGCTCCCACTGGTAATGTTTGGAAGGAAACACTGAAGACGGGAACCCTAGAAAATGAATTCGATTGCAAGGAATATCTTCGCGCCTCCTAGTGTTGCGCTGAGCTCACTGAGCTGCGAGCTTCAGCAATTGAGGGGGATCAGAGTCAAGGTGCGGTACGGCAACCTGGAACAGGCTTTGGGTTTCATGCAGAGGCAGATGCAGTGGAGTGGAATCGAACGGCTGATAAAGCGCGAACAGATTCACCACATCAAGAATTCGGAGAAGCGTGTTTTGGCTCGCAAGAACCTCGAACGGAAGATCCGATCTCAGGAACTCGCTCGAAAGCTCAAGTCAATCCTCATCAAGAAAGTCAGGTAATTAGATACACCTCTCTCTATGTTTCTTATAGCTCTATTTCCTCAAAAAACTAATTATAGATTGAAAAATTAATATGTTTTCCCATGCATAATTGGTTCTTCTATATGCATGTTACTCATCTGATGTTATCTTTCTCTAGAATTGTGATCATGAGTTGGGAAGAAAGTTTCACCCAATACCATTGCTTTACGAGAGTTTTGATTCATATTATTCAATTATATACGCAAAAGAATTGTTCAATTGTATGCAAACGACGGAGTTATCTCGCTCGTAGGTAAATTTTGAGATTTATCACAAGGTAGTTTTGATTCCAGAGGAAGTTAGTATGTGTGCCAAGAGCGGAATTGCTCCATATTTGGGCTGCTTGGAGATTTCAACTTGTTTCCTTGACGGACGAGAGTTTATTATATAACACCGAACACACATATTAGCCCGAATGATTTATGCTTCTGAATGATGGAACCTTTTTTTAGTTATTACAACCCCTTGTCGTGTTTATGCTGATGACATTGTAACATGAGTTTGCCCATTGAAGTCCCTGTGAATTAACCAGGCCTAGTTTCTCTAGAACTTTTCAATTGAATCTAATAAAGATCCAATTTTTGTGGAAAATCAGATTCATTGTTTTTCCACTCGAGTTGCCAAGCTGACCTTTTTGGATTGGAAAGAAGAAAGGATTGTCGTAGATCACAGATGTTGAATTCACGAAAAAAATCATATGAAAGAATTTCTGATTATGGGTTCCCAGAGTAGACTGTTTTAAATGGAGAATGAATGAAAAACACTTGTCTGGCAGAATCATATGATAGGGAAAGTGCAGAGCCTCCCACTTGTTGGGCTTACTGGGCTGGCTAACCTAACTGTGAATTTCTATCAATGTCAGGATAGACAGATGTTTTTTTGCTGAGTCTTTATTAGTCTATATAGTGAATGTGATATTTGATATGATGAGTGGAGTCAGCTGCTTATCCTCGACCGCAGTCAAAGGCTAGCTAATACCATGCTTTTGACATACGTTAAGGCCCAAATCCCTATATGACCTAACTAATTTATTGTATTATTTGTCTTTATTCATTTATTTTTTGTCTGTTAGTTTTGTGTCAATTTGTTTGGGGAGTAATTGGTACCTCTTGACAAGAAGAGTTTAAAAAGTAAAAATTTATGCCCAAAGACCAAAACAAGTTCACGAACAGTTCGCTAAAGACAAAATAATCTAAAACAGATAGATGCTTCAAGATCATTTTTGTATTTTTTTGAATTTTTAAAAAATTTGGTTCATATTTTTTATTTTTCTGAAACCTCTCATCAAGACGAACCAATAACCCACAAAAATTTTGACGCAAAACTGAAAAAGTAATCCAAAAGAAAAGTTAGGCCAAAACTCATAGACTCTAGTCACTTGCACGGGCTATTTTTTAGTTTCTTAGTTCTATTGCCTTTCTCTTCTGTCTGCAGACTGCAGAGTATGTGCAGTTACTACTAGTAACAATGATGCGGAATAGTGTATGGTTACTAGCAACAAGAACATTCACTTGGGGCTTTTTGCTTGCCATTTTCGGTGTTCGCAGCATATAGATTTAGACCGGCTTTTAATTTGGGACAAACTCTCTTTCACCCCCGTCCCTCTCTCAGTCTACATTGACATGCTTGCACACATTTCTCGGATAGACACAGTTAAATACATGCCCACGACCTTGACTGAGGTGGTAAATGGTGGGGCGGGATAATTGCTGCAATTTTGTACGTTTCTCATTTTGAAGGCACTCGTATCGTGCCTATTGTCATACGAAGCAACGCTGGCAGATTACATGTCAGATATTGTCATCAAAATTCTGATATGAAACTCAACTATTATTGTATGGTTATCCGGATGGCTCTGTTACCTCTCGTAGTTGCCTACATAGTTCATAGTTGATGATGCTTAAACCTGAATGTATGTATATATTTCTAAAAAAATTCCCAATTGTATTTATAAATTCATTTCTTCACGTTGTAGTTGCAGGGTCAGGGTAGGAGTACCCTGAATAGGCACCAGCGAGTTGAAACAGGGATTAGCTTCAATAGCTTGTTTTATAGAGATGCAAACTCTTGTATGAACTTGAATTTGTATAACCTCGTACAGTTAGTATTTGTTTAACTATGGGTCTGTGTTTTGTGGTCCATTTTTGCCCTTTTCTGATAGATTACAAAGAGAGTAGAGAGAAACCATTCTACTCCCAACACTTGATTGCTTTCTTCTTCTTAGGTTTCCCCCCTGCACTTGTTGTTCTTCATTTTGTTACAACCCCTTACTCCATTTGTTTTCACTAGCTTCCCCCCTTAGGTTTTTGGCAGTTCCTGATTTTTTCCATTTCGTATTGACGAATAGCTTTTCTTACATCTAAATTTTCTACTGGAGTTTCATCTGTTCATCCAGTATTGATACTCCAGAAGTTATGTTTGTTTTCGCTTGGTTTTGTTGACCTCCAGGAAGACCAAAAGTCAGCTCGTATAGGCTGCAATTGACAGCCAAAAAGAAAAAGAGATTGACAAATGAGTCGTACTTCATTGCTGTTTTTTGATTCCTTGTATTAATTTCTTCATGCTTGGCGTCAAAGTAAATTGTACTAAAAAAGAATGTATCCAGCTGGCTTCCCAATATAGCTAACCTGTTACCTACGTTGCATGGATCCGCCGATTTTGGCGAAGTACCAGCGTTGACATGACATGACATGACATGGGTGCGGGATACGTGTCGGTTATAGTGACGACCATCTGGATTCGACAGGGGGAGAAGAAGAAGAAGAGGAGCAGGAGGTGGAAGAAGAGTACCTTTGCACGATATATTGCTTCGCACAAGGGCACACTGGCTTGCAATTTTCGACTCACGTCTAGAACTAGGGGTTGCAATTCTCATCTAGAACTAGAGCTTGCATTCTTACTCTGACTGAAGAGGGGTCGATTTCTTTGCACAATCTGGATGATCCTTCCATTTCGATCTGGTTGGAAAGATGATGTATTGTTTCTGTTAAATCTGTGGGAGAGGATGTATTCTCTATGCCCTAAGTTTATGCATATAAACGAGCTTCTGGTGTATCATATTCATATTTTTATGTATCTAGATGGGAAGTTGCTCTGGTTTATGGGAGCTTGCATATTGGGCTATATTGTCATTACTCGTCACATACTATTGAGTTGGGTTAAGATTTTTTAGTAATTATCATATAAAAAATAGATGTTAAAAATAATACTTCAACGTATTCCCGTGTCGTGTCCAAAATTGGATTCATATCTCTGTCTTCTTCATTATTAACTCTGAGATGTCCCACCCCTAGATATACACACGCACCCGAGTCCGTGCAACGGAGCCTGTTACCACCGAAAAATTTCTGTTGAACTTGCATGAGTAACATTTCTACCTATCGAAATCTCATGAAATCACTTTGCGTTAGAGTTCTTGGACTGGGGAAATTAGATCTCTGTTTTTATTTTCTAATTGCCAAAAATTGTAAAATTATTTGAAACCAATGCTTGACCCTTGTTATAAGGTGGTGGAAAAGAGTGAAGCTGCTTGACTTTTTACAGGGTTCAGATTATTAAGTGGTGACTTTTGGTTTAGTGCATGGAAATCTAAAGAACCTTTTGTTTTCCTGCTCACATGGTGTCAGCACCTTGCTAATTTTTTTGGATAAGTACCTTAACCTTACTGGACCTAGGCATGAATAGTCCCCATGTCCCACACATTCTGTACAATATCCTGGATAACCCCAGGAGTTGATCCGAAGAGTACAGTTCGAAGTCAGAACTCATTGCTGCCTTCTCTTGATTTGAACCTTTTAAGTAAGCACAAATTGTAAAATAGTGTGTGTGGTTTTAATTCAGCCTCCATCGCGTACTCTTCCATTTTGTGTCTGTGTCCAGTCAAAACAAATCTTAAAATGCATGCCGAATTTCTTTTAACAATTTTGATGGAACTTTTGTGAGTGAGGGCAGTGCTCTGAATTCTTTGTGGTGTTGTTCTTCTATTTGTTGCCTTTCTAGTTTCTGTTTTGTCCATAGAGGAAGATGTCTATGATTGTATGATCAATTATTTTGAACAGTTGCTTGTTAAAAAAGAAGAAGCAATTGTTGACTTACATTTCCACATATATTGTGGATGAACCCAATCTTATTTAGTCTCGGGGACTTGTTACTCTTGTGCTGATGTGCTTGATTTCCATGTGTGCAGGGGTCTATGAGAGCGGATCTGGAACCGGTGATTTTCTCTAGTGCTGCTGATTCGCTAGTTCTTCATTTTGTTGTAGACCTATTCCCCCAGCAGTCTTTCAAACAAACAGTTCAGTTGGCTTTCTCTGAATGAAGCATTTTGGACATTGTATCATTTGCATGCCTAGAATGTGAACTTGTTTACATACTGTCACAGATATAATCGTTTCGCCTAACTTTATCTATGACATTTATCTGGGAAATAACATAAGAGGTAATTTTGCTTTCACAGTTAATCTTGATGCTTTTCTGTCCTCAAAAGCATTGTGTGTAAGATATTTTCCATAGGCACGAGCTTTTCGTCTTATCAAATGGAAATTTTGGCTATATCCTTGGGTCAGGCTCTCAGGTGAGGTTTCTAGCATTGATTCAGACCCTCAAAAAAGAGTGTTAGCATCGTTGGCTTGGAGTAGTTCTGGTGGAAGTTCATGGCAACTTTCAAGCATGTGGTGGGCTAAAAATTTTGTGCATAGAGTTTCAAGCATAAATTGGTTTAGTTTTTCCTCTTTGTATTTGTTTTGCTTGACATTGCCTTTTTGGAAGGCATATTTTGAATTTGATTGGTTGAAGGGGGGATCTGCCATTGAAAGTCTGCAGGCCACAGCAGTAATCTTGCCCAAAAGACCAATTCTTTGTCGTACTTTCTCTCTCTCTCTTTTTACGTGCATACTTAAAGGAGGAGCGTTTCTGGGCGACATACTTTTGTTTCAATCAGGAATTTGTGGAGAAATATATAGATCATAGAGGCGAATGTAGAAGAAATGACAAGGGGTTTTCAGCTCATAATATCCACTGCAGTGAGTACTACTCCATCATCCATTTAAGCGAGCAATTTAGGATAATGTGTAGACATGACTATTTACATGTGCCTCTCAGAGCTTATATACTTTTAGATGCATGCATTGGTGATCAAACAGAGGATTCTAAGTTCTATAACTCATATGTGAGGAAGCTTCAAGGATGAAGATCATCAAGGAAATTATATTCAGATAGCAGAAAATTGGGAGGGCTACACCAAAATATTTTGTTCTTAGTTTGATGTATAGTCGAGATGTGTGTATGTTAATCCAGACATCTTGAGTTATAAAAAAATGAGGGGTAATGTTTCTCGTGTGATTTTTTGTGTTATTTTTAAGGGTGCACATGGTCCGGATTGGTATGGTTGTCAATTTACTATCTTATAAAAAAATTGTTGAAAATTTTAAAGGGTTTTTAACTTTTTAGGTAAATGAATTTGAGATCATGACAAGTTTCATTCATGTATGTCATTAGTGTTCACCATGCAGAGATTTTTCCATGCAACTCAAACGTCGGCAGCTCAAAGGGCCTTCCGCACTTATAAATGGTTCAATCATTCTACGGTTTGGATCATCAGAAACATAAGAAATTCGTCAGCCATTTTCATCCTATATTTTGTATTTTTGGTATGATGATGCATAAAGTTCGACAGATAAATGAATGTTGGTGTTTCTCCGTTAGATTGAGCTGTTTTATTATGAGAGACAGATGTCGAATGTAATCTTCTAAATTCACGCTGAGTCAACGAATCAGTTTTAAAGAGACTGTGAATACACATGACTTGGTTCGATATTGTATTCTATTTAATTGCATATATAATTTATATGCAATTATAATCGTACTATTTTGTTCGTTATCATCTATTTATGTTCTGTAATTTTCAATTATTCAGTGGATGTATATGTTTCTAGAATTTTTGAGTATTCTTCAAATAAATTTCCTCCACAAAATTCACTTCCTATTTAATAATTAAACGCTTATAGTGAATATATGAATAATGTCCCCTGATTGATTGATCGAATTTGAAAAGTCATCGATTGAATTTTTTGACGACTGAAAAATAACTCTTAATATTCTTGCCTGAGCATGGATGTCTATTTTGCCTGGTAAACATTTGAACTGGAAAATTTATATTTTCACACAAAGAAAATATTTTTTGATACATTGAGACACAACACTAGTGTTTTACCACCCTCGAACGCTTGATATATGTTTAAAACGATTCATTTCTACATATCTCCTATAGACTTTCTAAAATATTAAAAAAATAAATACAACTGGATATGCGGGATAAAGAATTACGTGTTCAGCTAATAAAATTGTCAACACAAAAAGGCTCAGTTTTTTTTATGCTTACAGGGAAGAAAGAAGAGAGAGAGAGAGTCGAAGAAAATTACTTTCTTTTGGTTCTGTGTTTGATGAGAAAGAGAAAAAAATAATTTAAATTAATTTCTTGAGTTGAGTTTATTCACTAATAAGTTTTAAGTTTGAAAGTTTTGTTCTAATTTTAATTAGAATCTCCTCAAATATACAGTGAGAATAGCTCTCTAAAGATTAAGTAAGGTGCGATAAGCTGATTAGGACACTTTAAATCATAAAAAAATATAAATTTTCTTTCTTATTTTTATTTTATTTTCATCTTCTGTTTTATACAATGAAAATGTTATAGTCCATAATTTATGGACAACGTGTAAGTTTAAAGCCGTTCGTGTAAATCTCATATATAATATATGAAATTTATGTGTATTAGACTATTCTAAGTACATTTAAATCCAAATTTATGTCCATATTATTGCTCTTTATAAAACCAAATGGAGGAAGAAAATACACATTTGCTATAGTTTTTTTTTCACTGTCTCCTCTATTTTCTTTTCCTCCAGCTTCCAAACACACTTCGTGCGATAAAATTTGGGCGAATGGGTGCTGACATGGAATCATCGAGGTTTATGTCGAGGGTTTTATTTAGTTAAGGCTGTGCTCAAGAGCACTCTCTGCAATCCCTCTCTCTCTCCCTCTCCGTCTGTGCATGGACTATGGCGACAGTAAGACTGCGCGTTGAGTTCGAAGATCGTCACATTCTGAGCAAATCACAGAGATCGGAGAAGCTGAAACGAAGCTGGCTTCTCCTTAAACCTTCACAGGAGAACATCTCTGACCTTTCCTCCTACCTTGTCGACATTTTCGACCTCTATCACTCTTGCCCTAATGGCGTCATTCTCTCTGTAAGTCTTTCTCTCTCTACGCGCTCTCATGTCACTCAACTATCTTGTTGTGCTCAAATTTCATAGCTTTATCTTCGATAGCCATGTACTGGTGTTGTCCGCCGCTACTGTTCTTGATTTCATTACCAACAAGAATACCACTTCGCATATTGGCGGAGCTAGATATTCAGAGTTTTTGTGGCGATTTCTGTGGTTGCTCAATGGTTCTGAAGTTGTTTACCGAAAATGATTATTCTGAAGTGGCTTTTGGTAGTATTTCGACTAATCTGCTGCTGCTGTTTGGAAGACTTTACGTATTTTGTATTTAGGCCGCGTTCATCCAATATGATGAGTACCAGCAGTCCTACAGTACTTATTGTCAGGAATTACAAATATCACCCCTGAAGGATTTTTACGTCCCATGTATTGTGGGATGTGCAATGGATTTGTAATCCCTCCACCAGTTGGATTAGACACCCACCTACCAACTTTGTTAGAGAGAGGGGAGAAGGAAAGATCTTTTTTTAATGATCCGACAACAGCACGCATGGCGATACTATACTAACTGTCACTAATAATCAACATAGCGTTCTCAATGTCCTGAGTGACCTCTGCTTCCTAGTTTATAGTGAGCTCCCCTGTAGGTCTCATCACTTGATAATGGCTGTCCTCTTGCCGTGCTTTCATATCTCTAGTTGCATTCAAATGCTGGAAAGCAGCTTCTATGGGATATCTAGTGTGCATGTTTAATGCAGCCAGTCAAACAGACCCCAAAGTGTGTTTGATTAAAGCTTGTTCATCCTAATAAGGCATCACTGATTCCATGTCAGCAGCAGAGTAAACCGTGGTGTGTTTGCTGGGGTGTTTTCAGCTTTAGATGTATTTGACCACCTTCTTGTTATTTTCTGGCAGATGGATGGCTTTGTGTTGCCACCCTTTGAGTCAACATGTATTCTAAAGGATAAAGATGTAATCAGGTCGGTCTACACTTGGACTTTGTATCCTTTCTGATGCTGTTGGCTTGAATTTCGAAAGTAATGCATGACATTTTATCATTTTTCTTTGTATCAGTGTCAGAAGGAAGGGAGGACCGTTGTCAGAGATTGTTGAGGTATCTGATGGAGCAAACTTTATTGAGGAAGATAAAATTGTGGAGAAGCAACCTGTGCTCACCGATGTACTACTTTTAGCAAATGAGGAGTTTGAAAAGGAGACGGGTGGTTACCAGAGTGAACTTGAAGAGGATGAAGACAAGAAGTCAGAGGATGAATTGCACGTGGAGAATTCGCCTGTTGTTTCCAATAAAAGAAAAGCATTAAAGAAACTCCAGAGCTCTAAGTATGTTTTATGTTTTATGACCCATCTTTGGACCCTATTCTTGTGATGTGCATAATAGCGGCAATAGTTGTGCACCATATTCATTTGGCAACCACGACGAATTACTCTTCATCCTATATTGCACACGAAGGAATGTTTCAATCAGTGGGTCTTTTCCTGCGAGCAATTCTAAGCTACAACAAGCACATCCTCAACTGATATAGTCATATGGGTATCCATACCAAATAAGGGAAGCACTATAACCCACATCTCCCCAGCCACTCTAAAAAGACAAGCAAGTGATCCACAAATCTTCCTGCCTCCTTGCACTTGTAGCTCCACTGAAGGATGATGGTCCTCTTTTTATGGAGTCCATCTTTAGAATCTTCCGACAGGCTTCTGACCTCTAAAAACGGAACCTTTCAAGTTGTTCTTAATTTCCAAATGCCCTCTCAGTGGATACATCTTTTAGGTTTACAGCTCACAAGTCTCCGTTGGGAAATTTAACCTGAAACTTGTATTAGTTTTCTATTAGCTGATGGCAGCCCACTGGATTTCACCTTTCCAACTCCCAGTGTTATCTATCCCGAAAGCGTTTTCCAGAAGTTCCATAATCCTCCTCATAACATTCTTTTCTCTACCTAGTTGATTGTTATAAGCTTAGTATTGCTGTCTTACAAGGTTCATACATCTGTTATTTGAAACTTAAATTTCTCAACAGTAGTGAATGGCCTGTTTTCACTTTCTAAGTGCATATGTTCTATTCATTTATCAACTGCATTATCTTTTAATCCTTTGATTATCTGGCTAATGCTTGCAATTTTCTTCTTTTAGTTAATAGTGATATGAGCATCTTCTAGATCTGTCAACTTAAATTTGTTGTGAGCGACAGGAAGAAGAGAAAACGATGTGAGGTTCCCAAAGATATTGACAATGGTTACCACACAGAGCAGGAGGACGGCTGTGAAATCTGCCCTGGGAAGAGTGTGGAGGAGGAGAAGAAGAAGAAGAAGAAGAAGGTATCTGCTGTAAAGAGCAAACCCAAGGCAGCAAGTACCCCTAGAACTCCTGAAAAAAATAATGACATTTTTGAACATTCGCCTGACTTAAAGAGGTAGGTTGTTTAGGTTCTGTAGTTTCTATATGGGTTTACTTATTTTCATCTGTGTTATTTTGAAAAATGGACTTTATGTAATTTGAATCGAGCTCTTTGTTCTTACTTTGGGTTTTCACTTGATTCCATCATTTACACATATGGTAGAGTTGTTTTTCTAATATGCTCTTCCCAGTGATTAGACAGCTCTAACTTTAGTATGGATTAGCTATGAGCTTTAGAAAACTTCTGTGGCAATATAAAGTTCCATTATTCATTTACCTTTTTCAGCTCTTAAATATAAAACAAATTGTGTATGCAACATGGCGTGTTGCACATGCTAGACTTGCACGCACGCGCAGTGCCTGGAGAAGATAGACCTCTCTTTGTGCTTTTACTCCTCGGGATCATAATTCAGTGCATCTATGAACAGTATCAGCTAAACACTTGCCTAGTTTGTCTTGATCATGTGCAAACAATGTCAAATTTTTTGCATAAGGTTCTTTTTATCTGGATATTTAACAAATTACGGTTGTATGTATATGTTTATGCGCCACAACCATGTCTTTTTTATGGGTTATACGGACCGATGCCTGCTGCTTCATCTGGGAGAAAAGAATCATAGATATGCCGGTCATTAGAAGGGAGAACCACCATAAAAAGATTCCACGTGTATCATCTGTAGCAAAACTATGAACAGGAGCTAGCAACCCAGTGGTGAATCGGTAGATCATCTGCTCGATCACTGTATGTTTGTATATGATTATGGAGTTTGGTTCTAGCTTGGTCTGGGGTGCATTTGGTATTTCCTTTTTTTAAGGGGGGGGGGGGGGGGGGGGGGGGGGGGGGGGGGGAAGAGGGTGTTTGGTGGGATTTATGTTTGGTTGGTCGGGGACTAGAGTTGGGAAACTGAGGTGCAAGGCTTGGTTTGTAGCCCTGTTTTATCTGACGTCGCTGATTTGGAGGGAGCGACAAGAGGATATATCAAGGAGTGGAGGAGCTGTTTTATATGCTAAAAAATAAATAGTACTGTCTGTTTTCTATAGCTGGGATCGAGGACAGAAGCCTACTTCAGACTACATTGTCGAGTTTGTAAATTCTGTATGCAGCTGATTAATTAGGCTTTTCGTCTGTCTTGGCCTTATTGTGTTGCTTTGTTTTGCCTTTTGTTCTGTGTTGTCAATGCATATTGGTTGCATTTTTCATGCTTTTATGCGCAATACTTGTGTGCAAACGAAAAAAACTTTAGTCTTTGTATATATGTGCATCTACGTAAATTGATTTCTGGACTCTGTCTTCTTTCTCTCCGTCTTTTCTGGAAGATAAACTATTTTTGAATCACCATTTTGTAGGTCAGCTGGGCCTCAAGAAAATGGCGTAGGATGCAATAACATAATTCATACGCCTGATGGAACCAGTAAGGTCTGAATTGACACAAATTTTTAATTGGTTTTAAGCTTTTCTAAGAGTGTTTTTTTTTCACTTATGAATCTAGGTGTTTTCTCTTTCTACTGTACTTCAAATATGACTTTGCTGGTTCTCTACAGGCCTAACCTAGTGGTTTAACTCATACTTACCTGATTCTTATCTCAGGTCCCCAGTAGAAGTGCTCGGCGGAAAAAGGCCAAGAGGCAATGGTTGCGGGAAAAAGTAAAAGCTGAAAAGAAAGAGGTACTTTGGCATGGAGGACTTAAAAATTTGTTTCTTGTATTGTTCCCTCCCTTCCCCCCTCCCCTTTTTCTCTCTCCCTCCTCCTCCTCAGATAATGCAAACTTCGGACAGTTTGTGACCTCTAATACGCAGGCATATGAGATGCAATCTCCTGAAAAAGATGAGCAAGAGAAGGATGAAGAAGAAAAGGATACCCTTGAGAGTTCTCAACAAGATCAAGTACAAAACCAAAAAGGTGAAGCAGACAATAAGGTTGATGAGATTGTTGAAGATGACAAAATTGTTCCCATTGTGATTAGACCAGGACATATTCGCTTTGAGCCCCTGGAAAAAGGTGAGGTTCTCTTTGCGTATGTGCGTGTATCAACACATTCTGTGCACAGGTGCTTAGATCTACCTACATTGATTTTATTTGTATGGAATTGAGGAGCCAGGAAAATTATTTATCTTGCCACATTCACGGTCCAGAATGGGAAAAGAATCAGGAGCTACCATCTCATTGATATTTTGTGTAATAATTGCCCCGAGATGAGTAAGATGTGAAATTAATCGGCTAGAATCGTCAAATTATTATGGTTTTCATCCCAACCAATCCTACATTTCAAAACCCAGTTTTTTTTAATTCCTCTTACCACCAGCTTCCATAGTTAAATGGTACTGGACTTTGCTGGATTTACGTCTTTTTACTAAAAGCATGTCTAAATTCCTGGGTGTTATTCTACATTAGCCCATTGTTTCGGTCACTTACTTTTCGGTGTCTGAGCTTTGAGTATCTGTTGAAATGTGGTATGCTGTTCAAGTTTTCAATGTCTCACAACTGATAGAAGTGACTTGCCTGTAACTTCTAGTCGCATAAGAATGATCTAACATGACAAATTCATTTAGAGAACTTACACATGAAGAGATGCTACGGTATGCTTGAAAGGGAAATATGAATCTAAACTTCCTGAAGTTTATTGCTGTCCTGAAGAGTTTTCTCATAATGCGTGTGTGAGTAGAGACTAGCTGATCCTAGAAACCTGGTAGTTGGTTTTTTAGTTCATGATGAAGCATGAATTTGTAGGATAAACAGATACTGATGCTTGCAAGGTGGATAGAGAGAAAATGTTGAATTGAATATAATTGTGAAAATTGACACATTAGATATATGACAACTATTTCGTATATGTCGAAGGCGTGCCTAGGCGTGAGGCGCGACGAGGCGCAAGGTCCGTGCCTCAACAGGTGTGAGGCGAGGCGCCTTGAAAGAGGCACGTTTTTTTTTTTTTTGTCGAGACACCAAAAGGCGCGAGGTGTGCCTCGTTGAAAATAAAGAAAAAAGAAGGTAAAAACAGTTAGATGAATTCCATCTATATATTCTCTTATATTGATTGAATGCTTTTGTCGAAATCCGTCTCTGACTTCTCTTTGTTCTATATTGTAAATAGTAAATTCACTAAATTGTAGTTATAAACACAATGTACAATTTGATGTATTGTGTGCTCTTTTCGTTATTTCTCTCATCTTGGTGCATCTCACTTCAATAAGACCCGCGCCTCGCTCCTAGACCCCAAGAGACCTTTGCGCCTCTTGCCATAAATAACTATGAGTAATACTACTTGCATGTCATACCAATGCAGATCTTCTAACATGCTGAAATTGTTGTTGAATGCAGACCAGGTTGTCCAGCAGTACCAAGTTCCCGTGGTATGTTTTACGTTTCATGCTTCGTTTTGTATTTTCGTACTACTCTCCAATTGCAATTTGTTTTTCATTTGTGAAATTATGGCGCTGTTTGGTTTCCAGGTTGCTCAATATAAAGAGCTAGCTTTTAGTCTGTCTTCCTGCATGTATAATCCCTTAAGCAAAACGTTGTATTTTATGTAACTTCATTATGAAGTAAATCTCCTGTATGAAATTGACTGTTAAGCTCTTCACTTTTTCCCAAGTACTTGATGCGGACACTGTTTTCTAAATAATTTGTACTCTATAAAATGGCTGGAAGTGGATTCGGCAAAAGGAAATCTACTTGAAAGGATGATTCATGTTGTCGAGTATTACTTCCTCCCTCTATTCATGCCTTTTGTCTAGAAATACACTAAAGTCACTGCAAGCATACGTGGGTTCCTTATGCACATAATAAGATAGTGGATACTTCTTTCTCTGATCACCCATTATCCAGCAGTTTTGTATTATAAGTTTGCTGGACTCGAGTTCTGGTAAGCTCAAGTTTTTAGAAATATCAGGTTTGTACTGAGAGTTCACAGAACACATTTGAAGGAAAAATGCATCAGTATCCCAACCAACCAAAGAGCATGAAATAAGGGTACACATCATTGGATGTGTCTCTTTCTACTTATGCTTCTATTCTTGACTCATGCAAGCTGTGCATTATCATCAATACTTTTCTTATTGATCAGTCGGTATCATCAATAATGTATGGATCAACTAATGTGTTAATCTCTCAGCATTTAAATTGCAGCAAGCCTTGTCAAGGCTGTATAAAGGTTATTCATATACCAGTTTCATGCTTTTATATGGTGATTGAACTTCTCAAAACATGCTTCAGGATACATTTCAGTGGAATGGAATTACCAGCAAGAAAAAGGGTCAAAAATGGGGTAAAGAAAAAATTTCATACCGGCGAAATGACTATAAGGAGCCCAACAAAGAACATTCAGAGGTGATGACTATTGAAGAAGTGAAACCGGCAAATGATTCCATCGACTTCGATAAGCTTGCACCATTTACGGGCTCGCCAAAGGTAGATTTATATTGTTATTTATGAACTATGAATAGACGTACCTGTGTACGTGTGCATATTCTCAGTGCATGGGCCTTTGTATTTCTTCTCTTAGTTGATATTAGTGGGTTTCATTTGTCACTTTAAGATTACAACCGTTATAGAAGTTTTGCTTGACAATCTTATGAACATTCACTATTGCCAGTGATTCTCCTGCATTTACTATTCTATGCAGTTGATATGTATCCATTGTTTTGCAGGAAGGTGATGTGATTGCATATCGTCTACTGGAGTTGTTATCAACCTGGACCCCGGAGCTTTCCTCTTTCCGAGTATATCTTTGATTCCATTTGGTGACTCTGCAACTCATGTTAGGGCAAACGCAGTGTGTTTTTACATTTTGTTTTTGCTTTAGGTTGGGAAAACGTCTTGGTATGATCTCGAATCAGGAAAAGTTCTACTAACACCGGTTCCAGAACATCCAATTATATTTGAAAAGCTGGATGAAGATGCATGTTCAGAGCAACCAGATAACTCTCTTTACAGGGAGGATGGATCTCTAGAGGTACTCAAGCTTTAGATGTTTTTTAATTCTCCCTTTCTTATTTTTTATCACAAGCAATGGCAGAGGATGTAAAAAGATCGGTGGACACAGTGAAAGGGCACATGACCCCACTGCAATTTTGAAAATTATACACGTAAAGTTGCACCAGAGTCCTGACTATCTAAATTTGAAACAACACATCACACATGTTTATTTATTCTCTCCTCTCTCTCAAATTTTTATGGAACTTTTCTCTACTGCTATTCGCTGTTGTAGATGCTTAATGTAAACTTAGTATGTTGATATGTTTGATTTATGTGCTGAACATATGGGAACTTAGGTGTTCTTCATCATCGCTTTAGTTCTTTCGTTGTTAAATAGATTAGACCCTCTCATGTATGATGATTGCTGGCAAAGTCAGGGCTCTCAGTGTGTTTATTTAGAATAAAGTCACGGATTTTTGATGATCGAATTACTTTTTTGTGTAGATAATAGGGCTTTGATTAGTTTATTTGTTTTATAAAAATTTAGACGTTTGAAAACAGCTTTGGAAAAAGAATTCAAAGTTAGGAATTAGGATTAATAGGTGCCCCACTATCTTTAATTCTTATTGATTGTTAGGATTAATAGGTGACCACTTTGTTAATTTCTGGATCAGCCATTGTAAAAGATGACAAGTTTTTACCTTGCACGTCATGATTGTAATGAATACATGAAATTGTGTTTCTTCTGCAGATTGAATTCTTGTCACTTGTTGATGTCCGAATTGTCAAGCTTGGCAAATCAAATTTTGCAAAGGCAGTAACAAGTAGTGTTAATAATGGTTCCACGGGAAATGAAGTTGGCCCATCAACTGTGGTGCCAACTCATAAAGATAAACAAACACTTGCTCCCTCCCCAGGTACTTATCATTGTTAACTATGATCGTTTATGTGGGTTTTATCGAGTGCAATGTCTTGAAGCTATGGTTGTTCTTTCTCGGATTCTTGACTCTGCAGGAAAAGAAGGGAACACGTGGGATGAAATCAGCCAAGCTCTAAGCGCAAAGAAGGAACAGCTGATACGGGAGAATGGTTGGAATAAAGAGGGTTCAGGCAAGAGCTCATGGTCATATAGAGCCTTGAGAAGCAGTGCCCTTGGCCCAGCAATGGCTATTCTAAGAGCAAGGAATGATATCTAGAATGAGTCATAACTTTGTTGAGGTGGATGAATATGCCATATACTTTTTTGAGAAAGGAAAGAAACTCTCTACCCTTTTAGCTCCGCGGAAACTAAGAAGCTTTTGAGCTGAGCTTTTGAATGGGGCCTGGAACTAGAATTTGCTTCTTGGTTACCCTGCTTTCCATGGTGGAAAGAATAGCATTTTGTGTAAAATCTGTTGATTAAATATTTACTGGGTTTCACCAATGGTAGCATCTGGAATCTCTATTTCAATATTTTTTTTTATATAATGTGTCCGGGTTAAGTGATTCAGTTAAGTTGATGGAAGCGCTGGCGAGTACAATGCAGTTCACAAGGAAGTATGGTGGGACATAAGTTTGGTACGTCTCTCTTGAGCGTACTTGCTCTGTGGTTTTGTGGTCCCAGTGAGGTTGTGCCAATTGTGTATATTAGGTCGCTGGCCAACTTTAAAGCTTTTCTGCTTCTGTTAGACTTTCTTGAATTTTTTGGAAGCCTTTTTTTGGTTTGATCTCCTCTTCAACTTCTTCCTTTCAGGATCTAGGTAGAAAACGAGCTTATAAACAACAGCAGCCAAGCCTTTGAATGAGCTTCATTTATAAATGCCCTTCTTTTAGTACGGGTGTCATGAGACGCTATTTCATATGAGAATAGGCAAAGGCGTAGCTGAAACCGCATATGAGGAGATGACCAATAGAAGGTTCTAACTCATGGACTCGATATTGTTCTCCGACGATGTTCCCTGGATCAGAGGGGCCATTATTCTTTTTCTTTCTTCAAACCTTCTGGTCAGGATAACTGAGTTGGTTCATTTCTTTCTATCTATACAATTCATCCCTTTTTCCATTGAAGTAGGGAGAGATTCCGTCCCTACCATTCCGGCCTATTATAGATATGGATTTAATTTCTTTTGGGGCTTTCGGTTACAAGTTTGTCCAAAGAACCCTTCAAAAGTTGAGGATCATTGTTCGTCCTAGTCCATAGACGGACAAATTTTAAGTCAATTAACTGTCAGAAAAATCGTCAGAACATCTAGTCCAAGTAATGTTTGGTAGGTTTAATTATCTGCTTATTTTGTGCCTGCATTAAGATGCAAAATAAACAAATTCAGAGGCAAAATAAGTACGGGTTTCACGTGGGTCCTTAACATAATTTCTCGTTTGTTCGCTGTGTATTTTCGACTGTTGATCAAAATTCCCTAGCATTTGTTCCCAAATAAGTTTAAAAAAAACAAAACAGCTCTTGTAGATGAGACATCGACCTTTAATCTCTATATGAACTTCCAGTTAGTAGTCAGCAATAATCTGCCCGTGGGTCAAGATCTTGGGTTGGGGAAATATCAGATTGGATACAAATCTTATCCCATACTTTAAAAGAGCATATATATATATATATATATATATATATATATATAATGCAACTTACCTACCAATTTGAAACCCTGCAAGAGAAAGAAAGAAACTTGATGCTAAGTTTCCTTTAAACAGTCCTAATGATAATAGTGAAAAATGCAAAGATTTTCCATAGAAGTGGTATTTCATGCTCTTAATTTGCACTAAAAAGCAACACCTTCGGTGTTGGATTTAGCAAAAGCTAGATCAACAATAAGGTTTGCCAGATTTAACAACAAGGTTAAAAGAAAATTGATTGCATTGTGCATTATTCATCTGAATGCAGTTATTCACTAATAATTTCCTATATGCATATAGAAGGCTAGTCTTCTGTACAATGCTTTGCTGTAAATCCCCTGAATACATCACACAAGCAGACACAGCAGAACCACTTCTGCTGCTTGGGATGCCAATTTGTCTGAGAAAAGCTGCAACAGATCATTGCCCTTAACCCGTGAGGCAGGATGGTTCTGGAGGATTTGAATTTGGTAACATGTTTCTTTCCCCTTGGTTTGTCGCCTCAGTCCTACGTCTTGTAAAATGAGAAACAGTTAAGATGCTTTAGGAGCTGCTCCGGCTCCTCACCTTCTCTCACGATCTGCACATTCCATCCAAAATTAGGCTGAGAATTTAGTAGATTGCATACAACAAGAATGACCGGAAGAAAAAAACCACAAATGTTCCAATGAATTTCAACAAGATGATGGAACACAGCGCACAATGTTTTGGATATATATAGCAGTGTGTCTGAAGGAAATAAATGTAATTTTAACTTGCATGTAACAATAAATCTAAAAAGGAAAGCATTTTCCCATGACTAGTCTCGACTCAAGTTTGAGCTCGGGACCTGGCTTAGTCACAAAGGAGAGGAGGCTTCAACTAGTTTTCAGAATTTCTTTGGCTGGAAGGCGTAGATTGTGACAAGAAGTTCCGGGATAATTACAATCATGAACCCCTCGCAAAATTTCCAATAGGTATTCATTATTGCACCTAATTCTCAACCAAGTGAGCTATAATTTTATACTGTTTAGGTTTAAGCAGTGGACAACACAGAGTCTGAAGCATAAGTTGGATATTCAACAAATGTAAAACCCTTCATGGTCGAATGTAGCTTGAACTCCCAAGCGCAGATCCTTTAGCGATTCAAATTAGTTTAACATCTCAGGACTGCATAACTTGATTCATATTTCACCACAAAAAGGTAACCATGCTTCACTATTACTATCGTCGCACTAAAACTGCAAAATCGTGCTCCCATTTCAGGCTACGGCTATTCCATCATTTTATATGTAAAAGACTTATATGACAAGCGAAAATCTAAAACAACCCAAATCCTGCTCTAGTGTTTCACACATAATGCTATTGTTTGTAGATGCCACAGTTTTCCTCAATTATAAGAGTGGTCGTAGCACTAAATGATTCATGAATTAATGAGCTAAGGGTGAAAGCTCTCTGATCAAAATCCATACTTTGTATCAATTAATGCTTTAACTTAAGGCTGCCAACTTGTGTTTTCTGATGCATATAAGGCGTTGCTTTGAAATGCAGAACAGCTAGTATGCAGAAAGAGAGCAATCTTGGTTCCTTTGTTTAGTTGGACAAGGGGAAGGACAATTTTGTCCCTCCACCCACTTTGGATTCATAGGTTGTAAAGTTTGATAGAGTTTGTTTTGATACATGTCAAATGGGTTTTGGTAAGTTTAGTAGGAGTTTGTTTTGCTTCTATTTTGCATGTAGTAGCGGCCCTTCCTTTACTTAGGCGCCTTTGGTCCCATGGTCTTTTACCCATTTGGATTTTCCACGATAGAAACTGCAAGGCTCCAATTGTTGGATCGAATAATTACAAGCAAT
Organism: Arctostaphylos glauca; assembly: GCA_019985065.2. Taxonomy (NCBI): domain Eukaryota; kingdom Viridiplantae; phylum Streptophyta; class Magnoliopsida; order Ericales; family Ericaceae; genus Arctostaphylos; species Arctostaphylos glauca. Next base: position 9,760,570 of record JAHSPW020000014.1, read on the forward strand.
TATGATAGTGTAGTTGAATATCTCTATAAGATCTATACAAACAAATCAACATCTTTACTAACGAATCTGCGTATTTTCTCAAACAGCATTTTCAGAGCGAGTGTTTCTGTGCATTAATAAGCAAACAACAAGCTCATGTTCATAAGCCAGTACTTAATGAGATAACAATGCCAATTATAAACGAAGCTTTAGCTTACATTTTCCATTGGAACATGTTTAGGGAAAACGTAAAAGAAACTACGTGGTCTAGTAGGCAAATTATATGAGAAAGATCTTATAAGTTAACCTTATATATTGTATCTATAAGCCAAAACATTTGTCCGGGGGCTGATATCCAGATAGTATATATGAAGTCACTTTCACAACAACAAAGATCCTTGAAGATAACTCTGGCAATATTTTCATAATCTTTAAAACCAGAAGTCAAGAAATCAATATTGACATTTGTTAAGCCATACTAAGCAACATGACACAAACACTGTTGAAAAAAAAAAAAACAGGCAATATACCTGCACGAAGGAATTCTGCGGCAAACCCATCTGTTTAAGAAAGTTGCGGCCAACTGTCTCCCATTGGATATGACTACTTTCTTGTCCCTCAGCAGTAGTGGTCAGTTGATTATGCCCTTCTCCACTCGAAAATTGACACCCCAGCCATATGTATAAAACATCACCGGAGCTTCCATCTGACACGAATGTTATATACACAGATGTAGAATCTAAGATTTGAAAGAGATGCATCTCTACTTTATCCATAGTAGGCCACTGATAAAGAACCGAGTTGGTTACTTTCGTTTCTGTAACACAACTTTTTGTATCACTTGATGGAAGATCAAATGCATCAGATTCTCCAGTATTCTTAATATGAAAAAGTAAATTACTCTCAGAATCTAGCATTTCAGCATCGTAAAAGCCTTCTTTCTCACTCTCATTGCACTCAACATCCATCATCATGCTATCAACTGATTCTGGTAGAGAAAATGAATATGATCTTGTTAGCTGATGTGGAGCTTGAGATGTCTCATCTACTGAAGGTAACATCATGCGCGGCGGAGGATTACTCCCTCTTCGCTCAGCAATAGAAAGAGTTGATCCCTTGCATGGAAAACAAGCATTTGATTCCCTCGGCAAAGCATGATTACCACAAAAAGCCTTTTCCAAAGAATGGGAAGTTCCTTTGCAAAGTGAACAAACATTCTCTGCCAGAGAAGCGTCATTAGCAAGATAAAGATTTGGAGATTCTAACCCAGAAGGTGAAGACTGAGATGATATATATGACAAATCAGACCAGTTAGAAGAAGAGGGTGAGAATGTAAATGAACTGGAGAAATCAGTTGTTGAAGGGGAGAGTGAAGGGGATTTGGGATCGAACTTTGGGCTATGTTCAAGGAAAGAAGAAAAAGAATAACTACAGCTAGGCGTTGGTGATGATGGAGGACTGGTCAGAGGATCAGAGTCTTCCACATCTTTACAGTAAACCTCTCTACGATTTGGGCTTCCAATAGGAGAACGAAAGAAGACATCCGGTGAACCAGACTTACAGCTCGAAGGCAATGGAGAATCAGGGTAGTCTGATCCATGACTTGATGTAGAGGTGTTACGGGTTAATTTAGATGCCTTGATAAGTTCTTTCAAATTCCCTCTAGCAAAGTTCTTTCTCACTATGCCCCAACCATTTTCTCTAGCCGGAAGACAAGTCTCGGATCTAGTTCCAGACAATGGAAAAGGTGGAACAACCCCACCGGAAAGCGCCTTATGGAACATTTCAAAATCCATATCATAAAGATCAACCTTCCTTTTTCCATCAAACGGACAACCACCGGCTGAGATATCTTGGTTCACAAGAGACTCCCAAAATTCAGATGGTTCTTCACCTTCTCTAATGGTCACAACTGGTCCCTGTGCCATTTCATATTTAATTACCTGAAAAGCAGCTGCCCTTGCAACATCCGACATCACTGAGGCACAATACCTCCCAATCCACACATATACGGCTGAAGGAACATGAACAACGAACGCTCCCCTAGAATCAAGGCCCTCTACACCCGTCTGGCTCAACATTTTTGGCACAAGATGAAGGGGATCATATGCAGAGTGAGGTGCCATCCGATACATCCGTAGCACTGAATTTGGGCTAGCCAGAAAGGCCAGTGTCCTATTCTGACATAGTAAGAGCTGGCAAGCAAAACCCATGTTGGGATTCGTCACCCCACGTGCCGCCTTCACATATTGGAAAGCATCTTCAAATGTCTGCTTCTTCCTCCACATGAGGTACGCAATGACCAAAGTGTTTGATCGCGACACCCCTTGGCAACAATGGACGAGAACTCGCCCATTTTGCTTTTGAACATCTTCAAAGTAATCAAAAACATCGTAAAGTATACTCGTAATATCCTCAGACGGGCTATCATGCAGCCAAAGCGTCTTATAGACTAGCTCATTCTTAAAATATTCAGGGCAAACGAAACCAACGCAATTCAACACATGGGTAATTCCATTCTCGCGAAGAATTTCCCTGTTCTTTGCGACCGCATCGCTCCCTAGGTATATATGATCTGTGATTCTCGAACACTCCTTGTCAAAGAAGGCAAGTTTGTCTTTCTTGAATTCAAATTCTCTTTCGGGTTGTTCTGAGTCCGGGTTCTGAGTTTCTGCAATTGATCCTCTTGCCCCGGGGGTTGGGGCTTGAGGCCAAATACCGAGATCATCTGAGCCTGCCCTTGGCCATTCTTCAAAGCTCCGACGGGAAACTGAAAGGGGCTGTAGTGGTGGAAGACACAACCTTGACTTAGTGTTTGATTTAGGCCGCGGGCTTGGGGTTCTAGGTGACCTGTCAGTCCATGAAACTGACCGTAAATACAATTTCCGACTAGCACCACCACCATCTCCGGCGGATGGCTGGTCGTTATCTTGTTCTCGCCCTAACATCTCCCAACCTTTGTTAAATTCTACAAATACAAAGAAAACTAATTGGGGATACTTCTAGGAAAGGGCATAGAAACACTCCAAATTAGGATTTTGAAAATAAATACTCAACATTTAAAATTTCTAATTTGTCTGCTTTTTTTCTCAAATAAAATCATTGACCCATCTTTCTCCATACATAATGACCATATCCTCCTCTCTCTCTCTCTCGCTCTGGCTCTCTCTATGTATCTAGGGAGAGGAGGAGGAGGAGGAGGAGAAATCAAACACAAATACGACCAAGTAAAACCTAAACAGAGCTGTCGTGGGGCAGAAACAGCCAAAAAGGGGTAAAGTGCATAGAAAAAGAGAGGGTAGGTTTGTTGAAGAAACTTACTTGAAGATGTTAGATTGGTCTTTGGTTATTTGCAGCTGAAATTTGAAAACCTAGAAGATGGGAATCAAGAATAGCGAATTTTTCAAACAACCCATTCAAAGATTCTGGAGAGAGAGAGAGAGAGAGAGAGAGAGATTGAAGGAACAAGTCATGTAGACCAACAATAGAAAGCAAGAAGCTAGAAGGTAGTTGGGTTGGGCAGTTTTGGACCGAAACAGAATCAGTCAAACTGCCACGTCATCGTGTTTGCCCTTAAAGCACGCACGTCAAGTCTTGTGATGTCATTAAAAATTCTTGTTGAAATTAAAGTTGGAACCAGATGCTCTCATGATAAAATTGAATCCTGTCCAGTTTTATTATGTTAGATCTCATTCCAAATCTTATTTGATGATCGAAACCGTTCACATTATAAAGCTCGTTATGAGGTTCGAAAACTAAAAAATTCACTTTAATAAAAAATTATTCAACAAGCGATCGCTACATAGCTTTCATTGAATACCTTCAACATGATTTACGTGGAGGATGATTTACGGGGCGGGTGATTTTCTATAACTGAGAGTGAGAAACATATTTATTGATAACATCTATTAATATTCAACCGAGTAATTATTTAATGGCTCTTAGAAGATTATGTCGGGATTCAAATCAATTATTTAGCAATAAATTTTGCAAGCGAACATCATCAATCACATTTTCTTAATTATTGAAAGATAACGAATAGTTCACTCAGTTTATATTACAGAAATTTATTAATTGAAAGTTTAACGTAAGCAAAATCATATAATACTTTAAAAGTATCTCATCATATTTCTAATCAAACATAAACAAAAAAAATGGCAATTAAGTTATCATCCAAATCCGTATCCACCGTACACACCAAGCATCCACATGTTCGGCATTTTCTCGATCTCACTTTTATAATCGAAATTGTTTATTTAATAGCCTCGACAGTATTGTCAATAAATAAAAAAAAATTACCTTGATTAATGGATGTGAACTACTTTAGCGTAATTCTCAATAATTCTGAGGGTAGCTCGTAAATAATTAAACAATGGGGGATTGGGTGGACAAAGACATGGTTTATTTATGAGAAGTGGTAAATTTCAAGCCTTAATTACACAAACACCCATAAACTATGATGTAACATAGCTTTACCCCTTAATTTTCAAAGTGCACCTCTAAATCTTCTAAATTGTTACAAATCAAGTCTTTCATATATTCATTTTTCAAGTGTTTAACAGTTCTATATTTTTTTCCTCAGTTCTTACTTTTATTATAATTCTGTTCATGTCCTGAATATCTCAAATTATTTATTCAATTCCTGTACTATTACTAACAGTATACACTTGCATATGCAATTATTTTAGATTTTCTTTCCTCTTTAGCCAAGAAGAAGAGTATGTTATACACTAACGAGAGTTAATGAGTTAATTTTATTTGGCGCGTGTAGGTCACGTGACAAATTTTTATTAGCATTTCCAATAGCCAACCAAATCAAAGGGGGTGAATATGGTACTATACCATACTTTAAGGGGTCTGTATGTACTTCTTTTAAAGTATAGGAGGATAAATTCATAATTAATAATCCTATTCTTTTGTTTGACTAAATTGGCACTGATCTTGCTGTTTTGAGTTGAAAATTTCAACTCAAATACTCGTAGACCATAGTTGAATTTTGGCTATGAGTTGGACAGCTCAGTCATGAAACAACAAAATTGCGGCTTGAAAGTTTCAAATTAAGACTCAAATTAAGATTAAAATAAATAAATTCAGAATCAGTCCTTTTCATGAGACAACTGTATCTAGTAGTTGCACCCATTTTATTACATAGCATACCAAATTTCAAACAGACACACTCTGATCAAGTGGGTTCACACATTCAACACATTACTGCCATGTTGCCAACTAGTTTGAAAATCATATAGTTATCATGTATGTATTGGGTTTGTGAAACTTCGTTTCGATTTTGTTCGTCACTTCGCTAACTATGACTGAATTTGGTGTTCATAACGGGTGCTCGAGAAAATCTCCTTTGAGACTTAAACATGCGTATTACGACTGATGTAAAAATCCTATGATGTATTATGTACCATACGCAGTCGATTGTAATCTGTCATATCCTCTTCATTTGAGACTTAAACATGCGTATTACGATTGGTGTAAAAATTCTATGATCTATTACTATACATAGTCGATGTAATTTGTCATGTCCTCTTCATTTGATACATAGTGGAAACAAATATATATGAGTCAAGCTTGTACCCAATTATTTAATTTGGAAAACACGTAAAAAAATCTTTGTGCCGTGCTTTCTTTTGTATTTTTTCATGCAATAATGTATGTGTTTGTTAAAACCCGAAATAGTATATGTATACAGCTTAGCTATACACACACACACACACACACACACACACACACACACACACACACACACACACACACACATATATATATATATATATATATATATATATATCCTGAAGAATGCATATAACAAGGGATTAATATAAGCTTATCTTTCTTGTGTTTGGGCTCCTTTGGTCCCAATTTCTTATCTACTTAGTTAGTTTAGGTTTGTACTCCAAAAAAATATATATCAAGTAAAACTATTTGAATATTAAGCATAAAAAAATTTGAATATTACGCACAAAATGCTTTTTTTTTTTTTGCTTTACCTTTCTCAATATTACGAAATGATATGCTTCTCTTAGTTATTGTTTATGTACTTATTTTGAAGACATCTACCGAACAAATTTATTGGTGTTTTTATTTTTAAGAAATAAACAAAGCGTCCTTTACAAACTACCATATTAAAAACATCGAAAAGTGAGTCTTAATAGAGTTCATATCTAATTTGGCCAATACAAGAATATTTTGTAACGGAAATAACGTGATGGATATATAACCATTGATTTTTACCATCTCAATCGATTCCTCGACTACGATAGTTACTTTCTTCTTGTGGAACTCATTCAAAATGAATGGTCACCATTGTCCAGCATTATTGTTTAGAGATTACTTCATCCAAAATGATTGGCGCAGTTCATCCCCATGTCTTGTAAAATCAAAGCAACAATGGAATTGGTCTCTCTCGATGACCAGTCGACATTAGATTGAGAATAGTTTCAAAGTCGACTAGATACCTTTGTTGTCAAAAAAAATGAATGGCACAGTTCATCCCCATGTCTTATAAAATCAAAGCAACATATATATATATATATATATATATATATATATATAGTCAAGGTTGGTGGGCGAGACACCATTAGATTAGTCTTTTAGATGGTGTCATTTGTATGAGAAAAAAATAAACTTTAGTCTGTTTGGTCGAAGCCCATCACAATCACTCAACCCACACTGTGAGCTAAAGCTAGCTCTCACTAGTCACTGGCAGTTTGGAAAGAGACTTCCATGTGATTTTCGTGGACAAGTCATAGGCCTATGTCATAGTTATTATAGATGGAAATGAAAATTTTCACATTCAAATATGAAGAAATTATTATTTGGGTTGGGAAATACTCTGTGACTGCGTGTTCAAATCATTAGTGCTTTGTCAATCATTTTATCTTCTTTATTTTTTTCACTCGATCGTAAAACGATAAACGATGAATTAACATTTAAGATACAATCGTGTGATTAAAAGGTATTTACACTATTTTAATTCAAAACAATATAAGGCTTCATTGCACTTTTACAAAAGTTATACTTGAGCCTCTCGAAGAAATTATTGTGATGATGTTTACTCTTTAATTTGTACGCCAATAAGAAAATGACACGTGATACTAGTGTTGTCAAAAATCTGCCTTCAAAATGTGAACGTTGACTATGAAATCTATTGTAAATACACAAAAATAAAAATCTTTCAAGGCGCGTTACGGCGTTGCTTTCCTAAAGACAATATTTTCTCCCACCAGATGATATATACCGGATTATATCAATCTTGTTCTTTTCTTCTACATTTGCAAAAACAGAAAAATAAAGAAGAATCAGAAAATCACAAAGTATTATTTCTGCAGAATAATAATACTTGGACTAAATGCTTCCAAAATATAAGAACTTTTGAGAGATAGAGAGACGGAGAGAAAGAGCAAAATTCAAGTAAGTTAATTGTATTGGAGAAAACTTGTATTTATAGATAGTTTAAGAGTACAATTGAAAATCATAACTTTTTAATCTATAGATGTAATGAAAAGTTATAACTTTTAATTAATAAAAGTTACAACTTTTCAATTAATAAAAGTCACAACTCTTAATGTAGAATTACATTTGAATAGTCATAACCATCTAATTAATAAAAGTCACAACTTATTGTATAATACTACAATTGAATAGTCACAACTATTCAAGTAACCATGCCTTTAACAATTAGACACATCTCTTAATTTGAAATTCTCAAATTAATTTTATGTCTACCAACTTTATTTCACACTCCTTGGATAGGGTCACAGCCCAATATCTCTTAAGTTCTCAATGCAAGCATTTTACGAACAAGGAAGGTTGTACAAAACATACCCAAAATATAAGTAACTTTATTTTGAAAATCTCTAACAACTAGTTGGTGGACATACATACACACAATTAAAAGATGTGGGTAAAAAATGAAGTGACGTTGTTTAAAGTCCATAAACAGTTATTAAACGGTTGAAACTCTCATGCACAAAGAAGTAGAAGGGTGAAGGACGTGACAAAGTGTTGGATAAAATTGTCTTCAAGTTGGTTGTTGGCAATGAAATCTACTGCAAAATTATAAAAATGATGATACTTCGAGGCACGTTACTGAGTCATTTTTCCAAAAACAGTGTTTGCTTTCACCAAATGGTGTGTACTTGGTTATATCAAATTCCCCTTCAAGATACAACGAAGACTGAACTGAAGTTCTTTTCAACTACGTTTGCACAAACGGAGTTGGACAGAATATATGCATAGTGAAAAATAATAGAATTAGAAATCACCAAATTTTGATTCTCCATAATGTCAAAATTAAAAAATAAAAACTGCCAAATACAAGAGTTATTTTTGGAGTAACAGAGGTTAGAAAAACTAATGTTTAAATGACTAATTTCATAGTCAATTTATATGCTACACGTTACCTATTTTGAATAGGCACGCAATCGTTTATTTTCTGGCCGTTGAATTTAATCCAAACTGTCCAGATTACTTAAACTACCGAAATGGTGTGTTATTTCCACACATCTGATCAAATGCGGCCTTAGCCGTTAGGTTGCACCCTTTCAAACAGACGCGACCACACCTAATTGAATATGTACAACCATTCTAATGGGCGCACCCTATGTGACTGAATCACCATACACACGCCGAGCGGTGTCCACACCAGTGCCATCTTATTGCTAAATTGCAATAAGAAATTCATCTTTTTCTAACATTTAAGCAAAGATTCAAGAAACTTGGAAGGTTTTACAAAACCCCCTAAGAAGAGTTGTCTCTAGTTCTCTAATAAGGCTTATGCATACATGAATAGTGTCTCATGACTTCAATCATTCAATTAGTGAAAATACATCAAAGTTAATCAGGGCAACATAGTACATATGTATTTGAACTAGTTGTCCTCTAGTGACTAACCGAATATATCTCACACATAATGTTGATACCAGATTTTGGCCCCACCGATCAATTATTATGAAAAATGCCATCGAAATGGGTTTAAAAGAATTTGTGCAAAAAAAGACTATTTTGCCTTTGCACAGTCTGGAGTTTGGGAGTACTGTTCACGAGACCACTTCATCAAGTCATGAGACCCTCATACTATTGATCAGTACGACGAAACGAGTCCAGTGACAGTGATTGGGGTGAAATCAGACAACGCCGACGATTTTTGATTGCTCAGAACGGGATCTCGGAGACACAATTTATGAGCTGATATGTTCAGACATCGAGAGGCACATGTTATTGATCAACACAGAAATACGAGTCCATCGACTGTATCCACGGTCAAATCTGAGTTCAGTAGCTCAAGAAATTGTATTTTAAAGAATGGTAGCAGTGTACCGGTGATTATTTGGGAGTTAGGATTGCGAGCCGACGTGTCCATAAATCAAATATTAGACTCAAAATGATCCTCTCGACGACACGAGTCCATCGGCTGTATCCGTGATCAAATCCGAGTTCGTTTGGACGTCCGAATATAAGAAATAGCGTGCGAAGGCATTGTATAGCACAAGGGCATTTTGGTAAAAACATAAAAAGCACTGACATAAGCCTGACGTCAGCAGCACCACTCCCAGCCACGCGCGCGTGTGTCGCACGCGCCGGAGCCGTGCACGACACGTGGGCCGTGCCCGGCTAAAAAGTCGTGCACGGCATTTGGGGATGATTCGGTGTAACGCGCGCCTCGGGTTTGCTTGCGTGGCTGAATTACATTGGCTCAGACCACCGCCCTCTTTCTCTCTCTTACAGCGTTCTCCCTCTCATGCTCTGCCACGTGGCTCCGTTTCCCCCCTAACCTACACCGAATCTCCTACCCTCTGCCACGCCTTTTCTCTCTCCCTCTCCCCTATCGACACGTGGCACTCTCTCTCTTCTCTTAAATGCCTTGCACGGCGGGGAGATGATTCAGTGCAGGTGCGCGCTGGTGTATCCGTGACGTGGACGAATCTGATTGGCTAGAAGTTATTGCCTTCTTCCCTCTCCTCCCACGCGTCTCTCTTCTTCTGCGCCACGTGTCTTCCGTCCCTCCTCTCACCCGCACCGAATCATCTCTAACCTTTTCTCTCTCCTCTCCTAGGACACGTGTCTCTCTCTCAGTGGCCCTTCCTTCTCTCTCCCGCGTCAGCCCCTCTCTCTCCTTTCTCTCACCGCCTTTTTTCCCCTCTCTCACGAAACCGACTCTATTTCTCTATAAAAGGAAGTGTTCTGCGCAAGATTTTGGGACGGAATTTTGGAGACAGATTTTTTGGCGGAGAAAACCCGGGACAGAGGGAAACCTTTTAGAGAGGGAAATTTTTGGAGAAGGAAAATCCAGAGAGAAACAGAGCGAATCCAGAGACAGACAACCTTTTTTTTAGGAACCTCAGGCAGAGGAAAAATTTACAGAGAGGGATATACAGAGCAAAAAACTTGGAGAGAGAAATTGAATAGTACGTTGTAAAATATTTTTCGACTTTGTAGTCGTGAAATATTTAACACTCGGAATAAATTAGAGTTAGGGTTTTTAGATAGGACTTTTGGCCCAAAAACAAGAAGAGGTTCTGCCCAATTATTTTCAGATTTAGAAAGAACCGGACGCGCTATTATATTAGCATACCTCGAGATAACAGGGCTTTAAAACCCAGTGTTATGTCGGGTTATGGTTTTACTTAGCCGTTCGCGTGTCTTTCTTATTTTCATGTAACCAGATTCGAATATCAATACAAAAGGTATCATTGCAACATCTAACTTTATTTCAATTTTTGTCTTATTTATTTAATTTCTGCTCTGTTTATTTAATTTCTTTTTTTATTTTTATTTTCTTTTTTTATTTAATGTAAATATTACGCTTAAGAGCTGATATCCGCATCTCTAGTCCGCAGTTCTAGAATGTCAGGATTTAGCCCGCTAAATCACGAAAGTCGATGTTTGGCTCTGCCAACTACTTTTCTTGATTTTATTAAGATTAGGCTTATTAAGTCATGTTCGCATCTCTAGTCCGTGGTTCTGAAATTTCTAGTCCTTTTCCTGAAATTTTCAGTCCACACTTCTAGAATGTCAGGACATTTTTATCTATTCTTTCTGTCTTTTTTTTTTATGTCAATACTAATTGGGCATCCGCATCTCTAGTCCGCAGTTCTAGAAATTTCTAGTCTGCACTTCTAGAATGTCAGGATTTAGCCCGCTAAATCACGAAAGTCAATGTTTGGCTCTGCCAACTACTTTTCTTGATTTAAGCAAAAATCACTTTAAACAAAAATAATACTCCGGCATATCGCTCGATTGCGTCGGCCCCTGCCGGAACTAACTTCTAATTTTTCCCCTTTCCCAGATCCCGTAACTTTTTCTTTTTTTACCCCTTTCCCGTTTCCCCGTAACAGTTACTGCAATTTTCTTTTTATTTTTATTTCACGTAAAATCAATAAAGGAAAACAAATCGTTACTTCATAGCTAAGTTATATGAATAGTGCTGTTAGTTCACGCTGACACACAATCCATATCACTTGGTTAAAAATCCCGATAATCTCGGAATTCCATAAACACGCGGGTGACATAGGTAGCCCATGTTAGTGTTTTTGGGATGAAAATTTAACGGGCAATGCACGTTATCTTTTCACGACAGAATATCGTGATTGAACTAACATTTATTAAATTCTACAATTTGGACCGCCAGTGATTGTGTAGCTGTCGGGATGAAGAATTGCAGATAAATAAAATCAATAAAAGGAAAAAAATTCGTTACTTCATAGCTAAGTTATATGAATAGTGTTGTTAGTTCACGCTGACACACTATCCATATCACTTAGTTAAAAATCCCGATAATCTCGGAATTCCATAAACACGCGGGTGACATAGGTAGCCCATGTTAGTGTTTTTGGGATGAAAATTTAACGGGCAATGCACGTTATCTTTTCACGACAGAATATCGTGATTGAAGTGACATTTATTAAAATCTACAATTTGGACCGTCAGTGATTGTGTAGCTGTCGGGATGAAGAATTGCAGATAAATAAAACCAAAAAAGAAAGTTAACATGGTAATCCATTAACATATACCCGTTCCAACCTTTTTGCCACAAAAAAACTAAATTGCATAAGCCGGGGTCTTGTTCCCGCACCTGTTTTATTCCAATTGTACAACAATCACTAAATATTATTTAAATTTGGCCAAGGATAATAAAATAAAATTAATTGGGAAAATAAAGTACCGAAAGGGCGATGTTGGGTGCCTAACACCTTCCCAACTCGTAACAGTAAATCCCCGAACCCATCTCTGTTTTCAAAGACCAGTTTTCTTTTAAAAGAGTCATTTTTATAATCAGAATCGTATTTCTGAGTTAAAATTAAAATATTTTTCTAAGGGCATCTTCTTCGAAAATGGCCTTAGAGGGTGACTTGACACACCTAAAATTCATGTCAAGTGGCGACTCTGAGTTTTAAATAAGTCCCAGCTGTTAAACCATTTTCATTAAACGTCGCATTTAAAAGCAAGGAATTATTCAGCCCCGTTCAAACAATTCACATATTCGCGAGGGGGGCCGGGAAATTTCCGGGCGCGACACATAATTCTTTCAATATTGCATATATTCTAATCGGTTGATCCGTGCACTGGCCTTGATCTGTATCTTGATTTTATGAGCGCTCTAAGGTCTACCCTGTAGTGCTCCAGTTTCTCGAGAGATTAATTTAAAATTTTTAATCATTTATTTAGTTAATTAAAAAAATTAAAATTTGATAAAAATTTTCCTTTTATAATTTTTACTTAACGATAAATCAGAATTATAATAGCGCGCAAACAAAATGACATAAATCTGGATTTATAATTTTTACTTAACGATAACTAAACAGAGCTTCTAAGAGTAATGCATCCAACTGCTCTTCAATAGCTCCCAGCTCTTTCCGCTCGGGCAGATTCTCCAATTGCTCTTTAACATCTGGCATGAAACGTCAGGGGTAGAAAAGTTGCTCTGATGAGTAAAGAAACTGGGTAGTGAAAGTCACCCAATAACCAAAGCCAAAGGAAAACAGACATATAATAAGATATGTAACAGTGCTAGGATAACAAGTGCGATTATAACTGAATAGTAAAGTAAACACGTAGGTTTGTTATGCTTTTGTTTCTTTAATATTTCTAGGAACTCCCTTTTCTCCCAGAATTCTATACCAACTTATCTAACATAGAGAACTCAGTTGAGATTGACAAGTCCTTACTGAGGCAAGGAAGAGACCTTCTATTATCTACTCGAGTTAATAATCATCTCACTCTAATTAGATCCGATCGAATACGTAGCTTTCCTAGGTCAGGTACCAACGAACCTTAGCCGCTTCCTCTTTTCGGCTCAAGATGCCCAAGACATTGGTCGCCACTCTCTCGGGGTCCGGAGCTATCGACTCAGATGTTCCCTAAGTCACCTCCAATCGTGTACACCTATCTCATAATTGATGTCCTTTAAATCAACAAGCAGGGCGACGCCCAGTGAGACTCAAATCCACATGGAACAACACTTGTGATGACGTCCAGAACAACACTTGGCATGACGGCCACCAACACTGATTTAACAACATTCCATTTAACGTCTTCTACTTATTCTCTGCTTATAATGTTCACCCAGCATCCTCCGCTTTCTTATTACGGGTGACATTTGAATCAGTGTCCCTAACATAGGTTCTAGGTTTCTGCAATAGTCCACAATCAATGCTAAGTCAATTCTACTATAATTTGATAGCACGATGGCTATACTAAAGTCGAACAAGTGGCATGATGGCCATGTCACTACTTTCTATTAGCAACAATGGTCAGTGCGACGGCTGTAACCTCAATAGTTAACCATACCTTGGGTAGCACGACAGCCATACCCGGAACATTTAAATGATTATCTCAATTCTACTAACGATTCTTGTAACACATGCATAGACCAACCAACACAACATCAACATATAAATATGGTCAAAGTAGTCAACCCACTCTCACAGAATTCCACGGGAATCTATGGACATACGCTTTTGTGAATGTGGATATTTGTGCATCATGATCATTCATACAGTAGTAAGAGGCGGTTTAAAAATCTATTCTAGAATGTCTAAACACAATACTGAAATTTGCTGATTTTTGAAAGGTCGCCCGAGCAACAAGAGCTCGTTCGAGCGACTAGAGCTCGCTCGATTGGCTTACTAAATTACAGGGTTTGACTTTTTGGTTCATGGATCAGAATTTGACAAAAACTAGAGAGGTTGCTCGAGCAGCTTGTCGTCCTCCCCAAATTATGATCTTTAGGATTTTTGACAAAAATGAACACGAACCAAACCCTAATCTACGATTTTGACATTGAAAACATAAACATTGCAAGTTAAAAGCTATTTCCTCTCTATCAATTGGATGAATTAAACTACGATTAGAACCAATTTCATGCACTAACAATAGTGAACAAAAAAACCCTAACATGCTTTTGACAGAAATTGAAATGATTGCCTATTGTATTATGGTTCCAATGAGCTACTAGTGATATTCCCTACCTTAAACCGAAGAACAAACAATGAACAATCTTAGATTTGTCAGAAACCAATCGAACAAAGCTTCCCCCATTCAAAGTTTCGAAAATACTCACAACTCTCTCTTTAAAACTTCTGGTTACGAAATATGCGTATGAAATTCGAGAATCTACCTAAGTTTAAGTAGCGATGACCTTATTAACGCATAATCAAATCTCATGAATCTCAAAATAAATTCAAAAATGTTTCCCTCATTAATGGCCATAACACAACCGCTGTAAGCTTAGAAAGTCAAATAAACAGCTCGAGCGGCCTCAGCTCGCTCAAGCCAGCTCCCAGAAGATAGGTCGTTTGAGTGGCATATGGCTCACTCAAGCGAGCTCCAAATTTTAAAACCCGAATTAAAATTGTTATAGAAAATTTAATCAATAATAATTAAAAATTAAATTAAATTTTGGGTTACTATATACCCCTCGTGACCTATGGAAAGAGGCACTACCTCCACACTCACATAGGTATGTCGTTTTACAATGCCCTTGTAGCTTTGGATAGTATTAAAAAACTTATTAAGAGCTAAATATCCAATATCCGAAGTCGCAAGGGGGCCTAGGGGTCACTGACTGTAGGGTTATGAATATAGCCCTTCTTCTTAAGTGGTGGTGGAGGTTCTCGAGGGAAAAAGACAATCTCTGGAGGCTGGTGGTGTGTGACGTGAACAATATCCAGAGAGAGGCTTGGCTTCCCTCTGATGGGCAGTTTAGTAGAGGGTCTCCTTTGTGGAGGGGCATCCTATCCATCCAGTCCAAGGAACCTGTGATCTTTCGTAGGTTCTTGAATCAGATTAGAGTTAGAGTGGGGAATGGGGAGCACACTAGATTGTGGATGGACTATTGGGAGCAGGACGGACAACTCTGGAGCACAAAATTCCCTTCCATTTTTCGGATTGTGGTTGACAAAAATATGGTTCTGGCCAAGCTTCTCACTGGGGCTGACTTGGTGACGGCTCTAAATATCAGAAGACCCTTGTATTCGTGGGAGAAGGGTGAGTTTCAAGAACTTATAGCTAGGTGGGAAGCCCTAGGTATTCAGAGAATGGACAGAAGGGATGAGGTGATTTTCAATTGTGGGCCTGGTGCCCTCTTTTCGGTTAGAGCTATGTGTGACATAATCCATACTGGGAGTGGCCTGAACCTCTCAGAACCACCTTCGTGCATATGGGAAGCCAAATGTCCTCCTAAGGTTCTGTTTTTCACCTGGTTAGCTTGGAGGGGTCGGGTAAAATCGGGTGAGGCGCTCTTCCTGAGAAGAATTATTCCCCTTAATCAGGCTATGTGTGTGTTCTGTGAGAAGGCTGTGGAATCGCAAGATCACTTGCTCGTGCTTTGTGACCCAGTTTGGAAAATCTGGGGTGAGGTGCTATCTTGGTGGGATATCAAGTGGGCTACCCCAAGTTCAGTCCAGAGTTTGCTTACCTGGTGGTCCGACTGGAAAATGAGAAGGAACTCCGATGAGTGGCCGATTGTGGTCTGGAGGGCAACCCCAGCGATGTTGTTGTGGTTCATCTGGATTACAAGGAACAAAGCGCGATTCAGCAATGCAAAGACAAATTGGGGATTGTTTGTTGATTCGTTCAAGATCAAATTATTTACCTGGGTGTTGGATAATCTGAGGACCAGTTCTTTCTCCATAGCTGATATCGCCTACAACTTGAAGGGTTTCATCCACGGTGGTCTGATTCGGGAGTGATCGCCGGCTCCCCTGGGATTGTTTGTGGATTTTCAGTTTTTGTGGATTTAGGGTTTGGTTTGTTGGATTTGTCCGGCGGGTAGGTGTGGTGGGTTAAGTCTGGCTTTTTGGTGTGGTTGGGTTCTCACCAACCCACTAGGGCCGGTTCTTTAATTGTGTATCTCCTTTTTAATGTTAATTTTATCTTTATCCTTCAAAAAAAAAAAAACTCATGCTCATTTGTGTTACACGAACATGTGCAATGGCACTACTAATATATTAATATACTCATAAATATTCAAAGATATTTGAACCGGTGCCTAGACCGATACCATATAAAATAGAGCAAAAGCAAATTGAAAATTCAACAACTCAATAAAAAATCAAGTTAATCCGTGGCGCGCCATTAATAGTGGTAATAATGCCACTAGATTATTCATTACATCTATGTGTATTCTAAAAAATGAAATACAATTTTTTAATAATTAATCTTTGTTATAAGCACGCAAGAGTACACAATATTTATGCCTCCGAAAAGTATATAAAATTATCTAGCATGTGGATACACAAAAAATGTGAATACTTCAACATCCTAATCTATCATAAATTTTATCTTCTTAAGCGATGTAGCACATAGAATACTCTTATGTATTGTGCGCCTAATAATCGGCCATTTGCGGACAGGAGAACCATTATACTTCTTCCTTGCCATTTTCAACGCCCGCATTTATCGCAATGAACTCAAAGCATATTCGACCACTCCATCGAAAACTTGCAGAGGGGACAACCCACAGAAGGCATTGACTGGCAAACTAGTCATTGCTGTAGTGAATTCATCTAAAACTTCCATAAAATCCAAATGGTTTATATTATCCTTAGCAGTTGAGTAATTGTTATATAGGACCCTTATTCTACTACCGCTTCAAACCAATCAGCCACAACTTTTTCGATCAATTCTTCTGCCACAAAGTGGTCTTCTTCATCGGAGAAAATATCAACACAAACTGGCTGATTCTTGTCCAATAGTACTTGTCCAGCAAAAATTGACTTTCATTCTCAAAATCAAAATAGTGTTATCAAAACTTGGTTGAAAATGAATAGTCTCACATGTTGATACCAGATTTTGGCCTCACCGCTCAATTATTATGAAAAATGCCATCGGAATGGGTTTAATAGAATTTGTGCACAAAAAGGCTATTTCGCCCTTGCACAGACCGGGGTTCCGGAGTACTGTTCACGAGATCACTTCATCAAGTCATGAGACCCTCATACTATTGATCAGTACGACGACACGAGTCCAGTGACAGTGATTGGGGTGAAATCGGACAACGCCGACGATTTTTGATTGCTCAGAACGGGGTCTCGGAGGCACAATTTACGAGCTAATATGTTCAGACATCGAGAGGCACATGCTATTGATCAGCACAGAAATACGAGTCCATCGGCTGTATCCACAGTCAAATCTGAATACGGTAGCTCAAGAAATGGCATTTTAAAGAATGATAGCAGTGTACCGGTGATTATTTGGGAGCTAGGTTTGCGAGCCGACATGTAAATAAATAAAATATTAGACTCAAAATGATCCTCTCGACGACACGAGTCCATTGGATGTATCCGTGATCAAATCCGAGTTCGTTTGGACGTCCGAAGATTAAAAATAAGCACGCGAAGGCATTTTATAAAGCAGTGGCATTTTCGTAAATATTAAAAGAAGATCTGACGTCAGCTACACACGCACAGCCACGCGCGCGTGGTGCGCACGCGCCAGCCGTGCACGACTGGAACGCCGTGCGTGGCGCGTGGGACGCGTGGGGCTTGAATGCCGTGCACGGCTTGGGCCTTTCATCTGCTGCGGTTGTGCTCTGGGGTGTTACTGACGTGGCGGCCGTCCATTGGTTGGAAATCCACCGCCTATTTCTCTCCCTTCCAGGTGGCCCTCTCTCAAGCGGCCACATGTCGGCTTCTCTCTCTCTCTCACCCACACCCAATCGCCTCCCCACTCAGCCACACCTTTTATTTCTCCACTCACACACTAACACGTGGCGCAAACACTCTCTCTCAGCCACGTGTCTCTCTCTCACGCGTCCGGCTCTCTCTCTCTCTCACGGATGTTTCTCTCTCCTCTCTCTCTTCTCTCTCTCTCTCCAATTGGGCAAGCGGGCCGTGCCCGGCATTTGGGCCGTGCCCGGCATTTGGGCCGTGCCCGGCTTCCAGGCCCGGCCGGTTCATCCGGTTTTTGTCCGCTTTTTGGCCGGTTCATCCGTTTCTCTGCCCGGTTTTTGGGTTATTTTGTCCGGTTCATCCGGTTCGGGCCAAGTTGCTTCGGTTATTGGTTGGGTTTGAGTGGCATTACGGCGGCCGGAATCAGCCGGACTGGGATTAGTTGATTTAACGGCCGGTGACGCATTTGAGTATTATTGGTTCTTCATACGGTTTTTCCGGCTGAGGTTTAATGTGATTGGTTTAACAAACGACGGCCGTTATTCTGAAGGGGCAGCTGCTTTCCTTTTGCGCATCGAAGGGGCAAAGGTTTGCCTATAAATACCTGGGTTCTGAAGACGGGAGGAGGATCAGAAAAATAGGACGAAATTTTTAGAGACGGAATTTTGAGAAGGAAATCCAGAGAGCGAAACAGAAAGAGATTTTTACAGAGAGGAGAACCCAGACAGAGGGAAAAACCAGAGAGAGATTTTCTTTTAGACAGAGAGAGAAATTTCCAGAGAGGGATATACAGAGCAAAAGAGATTGTCAAATATTTTCCGACTCTGTAGTCGTGAAATATTCGACACCCGAAATAAATTAGAGATAGGGTTTTTAGATAGGACTTTTGGCTCAAAAACAAGAGGAGGTTCTGCCCAATTATTTTCAGATTGAGAAAGAACCGATCGTGCTATTATATTAGCATAGCTCGAGATAACAGGGCTTTAAAACCCAGTGTTATGTCAGGTTATGGTTTTACTTAGCCGTTCGCGTGTCTTTCTTATTTTCATGTAACCAGTTGATTCAAATATCAATACAGAGGTATAATTGCAACATCTAATTTTATTTCAATATCTGTCTTTTTTGTTTTATTTAATTTCTGCTCCGTTCATTTAGTTTCTTTTTTTTTTATTTAATGTCAATACTAATTGGGCATCCGCATCTCTAGTCCGCAGTTCTAGAAATTTCTAGTCTGCACATTCTAGAATGTCAGGATTTAGCCCGCTAAATCACGAAAGTCGATGTTTGGCTCTGCCAACTACTTTTCTTGATTTTATTAAGATTAGGCTTATTAAGCCATGTTCGCATCTCTAGTCCGTGGTTCTGAAATTTCTAGTCCTTTTCCTGAAATTTTCAGTCCACACTTCTAGAATGTCAGGACATTTTTATTTATTCTTTCTGTCTCTTTTTTTATGTCAATACTAATTGGGCATCCGCATCTCTAGTCCGCAGTTCTAGAATGTCAGGATTTAGCCCGCTAAATCACGAAAGTCGGTGTTTGGCTCTGCCAACTACTTTTCTTGATTTAAGCAAAAATCACTTTAAATAAAAATAATACTCCCGGCATATCGCTCGATTGCGTCGGCCCCTGTCGGAACTAACTTCTAACTTTTTCCCTTTCCCAGATCCCGTAACTTTTTCTTTTTTTTTATCCCTTTCCCGTTCCCAGTAACAGTTACTGCTATTTTCTTTTTATTTTATTTCACGAAAAATCAATAAAAGAAAAAAATTCGTTATTTAACATACTGCAATTTTCCTTTTCTTTTTATTTTTATTTCACGTAAAATCAATAAAAAAACCTCGTTACTTCATAGCTAAGTTATATGAATAGTGTTGTTGGTTCACGCTGACACACTATCCATATCACTTGGTTAAAGATCTCGATAATCTCGGAATTCCATAAACACGCGGGTGACATAGGTAGCCCATGTTAGTGTTTTTGGGATGAAAATTTAACGGGCAATGCACGTTATCTTTTCACGACAGAATATCGTGATTGAAGTAACATTTATTAAGTTCTACAATTTGGACCGCCAGTGATTGTGTAGCTGTCGGGATGAAGAATTGCAGATAAATAAAACCAGTTAAAGGAAGTAACATTTATTAAAATCTGCAATTCGGACCGCCAGTGATTGTGTAGCTGTCGGGATGAAGAATTGCAGATAAATAAAACCAAAAAAGGATAACATGATAATCCATTAATAAAACGGAATCGGGTCATTGTTAAACTTGAAAATTCCTGCCAGGGATTTAAGGTACCTGGCACTACGGGAATAGAAACATGACGTGCAGATACCAGTTTGCATACCATGTTTCGGTCAAAGTTTAACATACATCCGCTCCAACTTTTTTGCCACCAAAAGCTAAATTGCGTAAGCCGGGGTCCTGTCCCCGCACCTGTTTTATTTTTTTTAATCCAATTGTATAGCAATCACTTGATATTTATCAAATTTGGCCAAGGATAATAAAATAAAATTATTTGGGAAAATAAAGTACCGAAAGGGCGATGTTGGGTGCTTAACACCTTCCCAACTCGTAACAGTGAATCCCCGAACCCATCTCTGTTTTCAAAACCAGTTTTCTTTTAAAGGAGTCATTTTTTTTTTATATAAACAGAATCGTATTTCTGAGTTAAAATTAAATTATTTTTCTAAGGACATTTTCTTTGAAAATGGCCTTAGAGGGTGACTTGACACACCTAAATTCATGTCAAGTGGCGACTCTGAGTTTTTAAATAAGTCCTAGCTGTTAAACAATTTTCATTAAACGTCGCATTTCAAAGTCAAGAAATTATTCAGCCCCGTTCAAACAATTCATATATTCGCGAGGGGGGCCGGGAAATTTCCGGGCGCGACATCACAAAACTATGTTAAATGATGGTAAAAATAGAGCAAAAAGCCAAATAATGTTCAATGGAATTTCCGAAGGCATATTGACACGAAGACGGATATTCAACCGGAAGATCTATCTTGTGTCAAAATAGTATTAATTAACCCTTTAATAAGAGAACATGTGTCTTTTCGTAAAGACACAACTGGTTCTACGAAGAGGCACCAATGCAACTGTTCAAACGTAGTTGCTTTCCACAAATTTCAAATTGAAATTTTGAACAACAGTTTTTGACTGTTGAAAAATGCATAAAGTGTCATTTGGCTCTTTGAAATCTAACCATTTTTTTTCCTTTCCAAATGATGTTTTATTAAAAAGGTGTGCTCCTAAATTTTGAACAATTAGTTTTTGACTTTATATGATGAATGCTTGTGTAAATTCTTAGTTAATGAAAAGCAAAAAGTGTTCAAACTTTTTTCAGTGTTTCAACTGCTCATTTAAAAAAGGCCATACAATCTTTTAATCTAATGCATATAACAACAATATGCAAAATCCATCGAACTCTGCCAAACATGTGTTTGAAGATTCTGAAAACATAAAAAAATAAATATGAAAATTAAACAATTCCTATCCATATTAAATCATGAATGCAAGTACATACCCTACATGTGAAGTTAATAGACAAATCAGGCCATTCTTAATTAGTAATAGATGAAAAAATATATATTTTTTTCGAGACATCACCATTGCAAATATACTATCTTTAGATTGTTGGATAAAACTGTCTTCGAGTTGGTTGTTGATGATGAAATATACTGCAAAAATACAAAAATGATCACACTTTGTGAAAAGGGTTTTTGAGTCGCTTTTCTAAAGACGGTATTTGCTCCCATCAGATGGTGTGCACTAAGCTACAGCAAATCCGCCTTCAAGATATAATGAAAACTGAAGAGGAGTTCTTTCTAATTATGTTTACTTCAATAGAGTTGAAAAAATGTATGTGTAGTGAAAAGTAATAGAACCAAAAATCAACAAATTGTTATTCTCCATAATATCAAATTTTAGAAATAAATGAAGTAGAATACAAGAGTTATTTTTGGAGGAAAGAAGGTTAGAAAAACTAATATTCAAATGATTAATTTCGTATTTAATTTATAGGCTACATGATACCTATTTAGAATAGGCCCGCATCTGTTTATTTTCTAACCGTTGGATTTAATCCAAACGATCCAGATTACTTGAACCATAGAAACGAGTATGTTGTTTCACACACACCCAATCGTACGCAACCTTAGTCATTGGGTTGCACCCTTTCGAACAGACGTGACCAGAGCTAATTGAACGAGTACCACTGTTCCAACGAGCGCACTCCGTATGACTAAACTGCCACACCCATGCCACGTGATGTCCATGTCAGCGCCACCTTATTGCTAACTTGCAATAAGAAACCCTTGTTTATCTAACATTCAAGCAAGCATTTTAGGAACTAGAAATGTTTTACAAAACATCCAAATTGCAATCCCATTTATTTTGAAAATTCGTAACACCAAGGATAGTTGTTAGAAAGAGACAAAAAACTTAAAAATGTGCTTGTACGTACACAACCATAATCTAGTCCTACTTCGAAAGTAAGAATTTATTCAAACACAAACGAGAAAATGGGAACTCAAGAAAGCAAATAAGTTTCAAAGGTTGCCTAAAAATATGAGATGTAATTGAAGAAGAAGACCTCAAAAAAACAATAGAACTCCATAATGTTATTTTCGTTATTTTATGTGTAATTATTTCTCAAGTGTTAGTTTAGAAATACTCATAGTTGCAGTCATAGTCGTACTTAGGTTTTATTTGTAGTTTGTAACATCTGTAATAGCTGATAGCCTTATTTGAAGCAATTGGATCATGTCGTGACTTCTTGGATGTAAATTTGTCATGAAGTTTACTGTTCGAAGAAACGTGTCATTTTACTGCCTCTTGATTTTTCATACTTAGACTTTGATTTTATTATCAGTATGTCAACATAAAGAAAATTCTTTTTGTTGAAGTAAGAGAATAAATAACATAAATGTCTAGTAGTTGTCGGTTATAAATTGTCATATTAATTTTTTTATAAAAAATAATTATAATTTTTTTTTGACACACTCATATGCAATTTTAATCTTGAAAAAATATCTAAACCAACACACTCAACTCCTTACACTTCTAAGTGAAATTGTAATGTCACTCCTCTTTTGCCCACCCTTGTTGACACCCCTACATGTGGAGTGAAGTTTGTTATGGGTCAGCCCATCTCAAAAGAGCCCAAAAATCCAAACTAATAACTCGGTCCCCAATTCTGTACCTGAAAATGGGAAGGGGATCAAGAGCTCAACCATTCGAGGGTGTGGACTTGGATTAGGGGAGGGCCCAAGTCCATCGACCTCTCTCTCTCTCTCTCTCGCAGGCGCCCGACTCCTCCGTCGCCGAATGCAAGGTTCTCTCTCTTCCGGTCTCCGTTCAATTTACTGCACTGCTTTTACTCAACCTTAGCTTCCTTTGTACCATTTGCATTATAATTTCCCCACACCCATATGCATGTTGGTCAAAAATTCACTTTTGCAAACTCAGAAAGTCGATGCTATGCATTCGATTCTTGAGACCCCCACTTTGCTATGTATAGAGCTCTTGGGTATTCTCGGCTAATATATCGCGCCCGTATATCTAACTTTGTCAAAACCGGCCTCATTGATCAAGCCATCCAAGTGTTCGACGAAATGACTCAAGCAGATTGCAGAGTATTCAGTATAGACTACAACCGTTTTATAGGCGTATTAGTTCGCCACTCCCGCTTCGATTTAGCCGAACACTATTACGATAAGATGGTCTCAGACGGTTTCTCTTTAACCTCGTTCACATATTCAAGATTCATTTCTGGGTTGTGTCATGTTAGAAATTTAAAACTTGTTCAGAAACTTTTGGATGACATGGGTAAACTCGGGGAAATCCCGGATATTTGGGCTTTCAATATATATCTGGATCTTTTGTGCTCGGAAGGTTTAGTGGATAAGGCTTTGGAGGTGTTTTGGGTTATGGCTGAGAAGGGGAGAGAGCCTGATGTTGTAAGTTACACTACTGTTATTAGTGGGTTGTGTAGAGCTAGAAGATACGATTATGCTGTTGAACTTTGGCATTCTATGGTTGAAAAAGGTGTTACTCCTGATTGTAAAGCATGTAGGGCAATTGTTTTGGGTTTGTGTGATGGTGGGAAAGTGGATTTAGCTTATGAGCTTACTGTGGGGGCAATGAAGGGTCAAGTGAAGTTCAGCACAGGAATTTATAATGCGCTTATTCATGGTTTTTGTCAATCTGGTCGGATTGACAAAGCTCAAGCAATTAAGACGTTTATGAGCCGGAATGGGTGCGAACCAGATTTAGTCACATACAATGTAATGTTGAATTATTGTTGCAATGAGCTTATGTTCGATGACGCAGAGAAGTTGATGCAGAAAATGAAGAGGAGTGGAAAGGAACCTGATGGGTATAGCTACAACCAACTTCTCAAAGGCCTTTGCAAAGCCAATAGGGTGGATAAGGCCTACTTGTTGATGCTGAACAAGATGGGGCCAAAAGGGTTGGTTGATGTTGTATCGTACAACACAATTATCAAAGCACTCTGTAAGGCCGGCCACACCAAAAGAGCTTACAAGCTGTTTGAGGAGATGGGTCAAAAGGGGGTAGCCCCAGATGTGGTGACCTTCACTATCCTTATAGAAGCTTTTCTGAAAGAAGGTAGTTCAAATTTGGCCAAGAAGCTTCTAGACCAGATGGGTGGGATGGGTCTGTCACTTGATCGAGTACTTTACACTACAATTGTTGATCATCTGTGTAAGAGTGAGAGAATAGGGATGGCTTACAGCATTTTCTGTGATATGGTAGAGCAGGGAATCACCCCTGATATAGTTTCATACAATGCACTGATAAATGGACTTTGCAAGATTTCTAGAGTAAGCGAAGCCATGCTTCTGTATGACGAGATGCAAACAAAAGGATGCCATCCGGATGAGGTGACTTTCAAATTAATCATTGGAGGCCTTGTACAAGAGAAAAAGCTTTCGGCAGCTTGTACAGTCTGGGATCAGATGATGCGAGAGGGCTTTACTCTTGACAGAGATGTTTCTGACATTCTTATCAAAGCTATCCACTCAGTAGACTCCTCTTGCATAAACTTCAGAAACGGTTAGTATCTAGTAGTTGTATCTTGTCCTGTTTTGTACATTTGTCATCATTTTCATGCATTTTTGTGCCTGTTTGCATTACCAAGTTCCCACACAGACAGACAGAAAGAAAGAAACAAGAGCAAAAAGAGGAAATAAAAGAAGTCACCGATGGATGTGCTATGGATCACTCCTCTAGCATTTCGTATTCCCTTTTTATTTGGATAAATGATATGTTGTAAAAAGTAATGGACATATATGCTTTAAGATGAAACATCAAGTGTTTGAGATGGTTTGCAGATGTATCAGATGCATCTAGAAATTTGTACATATGGCTTGTTCTTTATATACTTTTCATGGCCACATAACTAAATTTGTCCATATGGCTTGTACTTCATATACTCTTCCGAAACTTCTCAGGTTGAACCTTATCAGTCTTGGTGCATCTCTATTATACTCCAACAAAGGCTGCTCATGTAGTAGACAAGGGTTGGACACTAAGTGCTACTACTGGATATGGGTGTGCAAACAGAAGAATTAATGATGAATCCAAGCATATGAAGACCTGTTGCAGAGTTACGGTAACCAGATATAAATGTGTGGATTTCTATTTTGTTTTCTTTTTTCTGTTAATTTATTTATTTCTTGTCTGAACTGCAGGTAGAAAAGAGCAAGAGAAATGA